>JAAAKG020132997.1:0-14317 GCA_010014905.2 Druon quercuslanigerum
ATTCTGTTCACAGAAGTTCAGCACCGTTTGGCGCGGATACTGGTCGGATGGGTGACCAGAGAACTAACCCAAGGCGTTTGTGGTAGGGTTCACTTGAGGTCAACCACACTGACGAGTCCTCGCAAGTGAACCCGGGACGAAACGCCGGTAGTCGATAACGACTGCCAGATCAACTCTTTGGAGTCGGCTTCGATGGTAGGAATCTACCTTACCGAGCTCTCGTAGCAGCACGCTACAATAACCATACTGCTAATAGATTGTTTGCAACATGTCTAGCGCTTTGACACATGCTCTCAGGCATTACAAACGTACTCGCTGACTATGTTATTGTTATCAATATTGCAATCGTTCCGAGGTAATCTTACTGCTAATGGAATGTTTGACACACTGCGAACCCCCCAAGACAGACTCTCAGGCATGAAAAGTGTACTTAATGACTGTGTGATTTTTCGCAACATTGCAAACGCTTCGAGATTGGCTATCAGGCATGACAGAAATATTGATGGTGGATTGCTGGCAACATTTCAAACGCCTCGAGACAGGCTATCAGATATGACAGACATATTAATTGTGGATTGTTTTCAACATTGCAAGTGCCGCGAGAGAGGCTTTCAGGCATGACTTACTTGCTTAATGTGAAAGATTATAGGGTTTTGTCTTGTTGTTTTGTTATTTAACTTTGCCTAAACTTTGACTGGAGTCTAATAAGCTAAGTTCGGATTTTTTTCCTCAAGTCTGCGCCTTGCATTGGAGTTTCATTACTCTCTTCCTTGTCTTCTTATTTTGAGTTGTTCGATGTTCGCAATACGAAACTCTTTACTAGGGATCTATTTTGTCATTAACACTGGATGCAGGCCTGCAAACATTACGAAGTTTATGAAGATTCATGGGCACATCTGATTTTGACAACCATGGGCAAAGAAACATTGTCTTTCGTAACTTTGATTACACATATAAAGAACCATTTTCTCACAATTCTGAAATTCCTATCTTCCTGTAAAAGCGAATTCGAGCTCTTCAGGCTACCAAAACGTTGTATACGCCAATGAGGTAATCCTGGGACAGGTCTACCGCCTCAAGATGGAACGCCTAGCCGGGCTCGAGAGTTAAGTCTCGGTTCCTAACTACATCTGCCATTCCATCTTGTGGTACTTATAACAGAAACCAGAACATTGGTCATTTTCAAGAAAACTCGTCGTCTATGCTATAAAAGCAGGATAGCATGCCTCATGGTGACATTGCTCATAAAAGGCCGTCGAATGAAGATCCGCATTCTTCAACCACTGAGAAAGTTCGTTTCGATTCGTCATTTGATTTTTCGGGTTCTCTCTGCTTTCTGATAAGTTCTGCTTGCTACATCACAAGTCATTGTAAAGACCTCGGATGGACACCAACTTCAAAAGAGATCCCTTCTCGACCCTGGCGCTAATACCAGTTCTTTATCCCGCAAATTAGTTCGCTATCTTGATTTATCACAGTAGACGCGTGACCCCTTCATCTTGAATCTCGGCCATTATTGTCACTTGTCAAGTTGAATACTCTTTGACTTTGCAATCGTGGTGTGATCAATTCATCGGAAAAATTGTAGTTTAAAAATTGGCATCATATCCAGGGGCTTCCCTTGGCGGATCCAAAGTTCATAGCACACGAAACCATCGATGTGGTCTTGGGCGCTAAAGTTTACAAGTCACTTCTTCTAAATACAATTCGTCAAGAATCACACCAATTTCTCGTCGCCTTTCTGTTCCTTTCCAGCGGCTAGCTACGCTTGGGTGGACTCACGTAACGTTCTCGGTTGGATTCAAACAGATGACCCTTCCCGCTCCCTATTTATGTCGCCAGTCGGATTTCGGAACTCCAGTGGACTCGCCAACGCCCTTAGACGTTACGTTTATACAAATGAAACTCTTATTAATAGTCCTACTCGAGAAATGTATCCTTGAGCTTGAACTCAGTAGAGTTATAAGGAATTCGAACAGCTATCCATTTCGGTTCGTCACGCACACTGCAACCTTACTACGATCAGCAATATCTCTTCATCGACTCGTGTGACAAGAATGATTGCGAAAAATTTGCGCTTTTAAATCACCTACGCTAACGGCCGTAAAACGTATACGACCAATTATTCTAAGGCTCGAGTAGATGTACAAAGTTTAGGAAGCAGAAAAATAAATTCTTGAATTACTCCCTGGAAGATAAATCGAAGCAACTTTCGATATTCTGTAGCTACGAGCATGGTAAAATACGCGTCCTTCAAATCAGTTGTGCCCTTAAAATAATTTTCAGAAATTAGTTTTACGACTGAATGGACATAATCTAATTTAAAGTGAGGTAGATCTGTGAAAATATTAAATTTTTCATATTTAGGATTAATCTCTTCTTACAATTGGATTTGTCGACCAGAAAATGGGACAACAAAAATTGATCATGACAAGATTAACACTTAAATACTGCTCCTTTTTTCTAGTGCTGTGACAGCACTCTCCAAATGCAGCAATTCTTTACCTTACAAATCAGGGTCCGAAGTAATTTTTTCCCACTTATCGAAAAACCAGTATAATCGACCAGGAACTATCAGTACGCTTACTGTTTTCGCTACTTCTGTCCATTATGTTTTCACTGAATCTGCTTCCTCTGATTTCATTAATTCTGATCGCCATGAGAGTGACTTTGATGTTTAGTCCTGCCTTTTCAGCTGCCTTTGTAGCATTAAAACGTTTACGAAAACTATCGCGATAGAGAAGCTTGTCCACTAAAAAATTCTCCGCCAAAGCTAATCCTCTCGAAACTTTTGCAAACGAAGGAGTAAAATGGAATCATCTGGACAATAAGATAGAGTGGTATAAATCACACATTAGAAGCACTGCACAACTTAGCTTCAGAGCGTTTAACTTATCATCCAGATCTTGAGAGAACAATAATTTATCTAAGACTGATAACTGATATCACTGATATTACTGCTGATATCACCGCGGCCCAACTGATTCTGTTTTAGCACTTGATAATTGTCTTTCCTGACTTGCTTATCGTCCATCATGTCCAAAATCTCAGGATTGATTTTTGGAACTTGCATACTGACAATTTTCGATTGGAGGTTAGGAGGTCAGCAGCTCTTATCACACTTCTTTTTTACAAACTCGTCGGACAATAACAGTCTATCTTTCTGCAAAAACGGTATGGGACATTCTTTTACAAAGCGAACACCTTTTTAACTTGACAATTTTGATTGACCCGAAAATTTTTTTTTTCGAGTCTATACCGTATATGAAAGGACGCGTATACGAGGTTTTTGTTAAAAAAAATTTTTTCCTGGAAATACGTCCATTGTGAATTTTAATGGTTTATCCCATTCTGTTACATAATAAATTCATTATCTCTGGTTTTACTCATGATATCGTTAGGATTCTTCTTTTATTTAAAGGTAATAATATCAGCTTCCAGTCACATGAAAGTTGTACCTTCAACTTTAGTTTCCTTAACAATAATAACAATTTAATTGTTTAAACAATATTATCATAATGTTAACCACAACGAAACCCATTGAAAAAATTACTATCGTATTTGTTATGTTATTAGCTACAAAACCCTTTTTTCAGAAAGATGGGGCCGTTACTAGTTGAAATGTGAGGAAATAATTTCAATTGCGCTTCACGTAACACGGGCAGCACGCTCGAGTACTAAATGTTCAGACACGCTCCTAGACGTTTCAACTCGTCGCGCGCTGCCTGCCCTACGTGAAACGCAGTTGAAATTACTTTCTCACTCTTTAACTAGAAACGGCCCCATCTTTCTGAAAAAAGGGTTTTATAGCTAAAAACATAACAAATACGATAGTAATTTTTTCAATCGATTTTGTTGTGGTTAACATTATGATAATATTGTTTAAACAATTAAATTGTTATTATTCTTAAGGAAACTAAAGTTCAAGGTACAACTTTCATGTGACTGGAAGCTGATATTATTACCTTTAAAATAAAAGAAGAATCGTAACGATATCATAAGTAAAACAAGAGAAAATGAATTTAACATGTAACAGAATGGGATAAGGCATTAAAATTCTCAATAGACGTATTTCCGGATTTCCGGTCTATTTATAAACAATAAGAACCAATAATGTCATCGCTCAAGAACTTTAGCAGTTTATCGGATGAAATTGGATCAACGGTATCCTCCGTTAAGACTTAAAACAGACCGTCGGCTTGTTTACCTGAACCATAATTTAAGGTTAGGTTTTCATTAGCTGGCTCAATAACAGTAGGAGGTTGACCTCCTAAGCCTAGGTTAACTACTTTATTTGTAGACCCACCTGTTGGTATTACAGGTATCTTATTATCTAATGAGGGTGAAAAGACCCTAAACTAATTGAAAACTATGATTTGTTGTGAGTTATGAACTTACGAGTCTATATACGAGTCTATATACTCATCTATCTTCTCGTCGATCGCAATCATCCAAATATTCCAACAGCCTAAAATCTAGGTCATAATGCTAAAAGTCCCTCGGAGAACCGACAGCGTGAGTACGGCTTCGTTTATCCTTTCACGCTCCTAGACTTTGCTTGGTAAAAGCGCGCCAATCGCACGAAACCCGCATGCATCAGCATTGCCAAAAATATTCTCGCTTGTTAAATTTAACAAAGACTGACAGTGACAGTCTATAGCCCAGGCTATCTGGCTTCAGTCTAATGTATTTTTTCTACTAAAGTACAGACTCGATTTCACGTTTAAAATGTGTTTGAATACTGGTGTTAAATATAACATCGCGTTATCCACCCTTGATTCTTCCGGCAACATTGTTTGAATAATTCAAACATATCTGAAAAATCGTTTTTTCACTCTGGCTCGACTGGATATTATTAGGAAGAATCGGTATTTCACCCATTTTTAACTCTTAAAAATCCTCGTCGAATGAGACGTCGCGCGTTAAAATTGGCGAATTTACTAATTAGTTATTAACAAAAAACCATTAAAAAATGATATTTTTTCAATAATTTTTTTGTATCCTTCTGAATAAATAAAAAATGTTAAATTATTGCAAACTGTTCGCTGTGATGATCCAAATATCCATGATTTTTTTTGATCCAACATTTTTGACAGGTTATGAATAATCGGTTTTGACAAAAAAAAACGGATAAATAACAAGTGTTATAAAGACACGAATAAACATCGTACAAGTTTCTGCAATATATCATTTAATTTCTTTATGCTTGCAGTATAAAAATACTCGATTAGAAGTCGTCATTTCTATTTATTGTTTATTGAAAAATGCATTTGTTTATTGCATAATTTTATACGTGCATCTAAAACTCAATAACTTCCCTGAATTTGTTAATAGCAATTTGTAACACTTACCTTTGTATTGCTGCTTCTTTTCTCTACAATTTAAAAAAAAATGGGCTCGCTAGCTCTATTAGGAGCCAAGTTCGCTGTTTTTCAAAAAATTGCAACGCCTTAAGTTATAAACATGGAGAAAACGGACTTTTTTTAATTTACAGTTAAAGAGTCAAAACTTATTATCCACTACTTGAAAATGCGAATATTACTTGAGTTTACCTTTAAATCGTCGGAAGTTCAAGATACGAACTCGAACTCAGCGCACTGGATGATGGTGGAGGGATAGCATCATCGCGCGCTCTGTACACTGAAAAACTCGCTTCAAATTCGCCGCGCTGAAATTATTCACGTTTATTCCGGAACTATTCATCCGAATTTAATAATTTTTTTAATGTGGCATAGCGTGTAAGCATATTAACAATGGACATTCTCCTGCATCGATTATACATTTACTTAATTTTTTGGACGACGCTGTAAATTTTTCATCAACTTATATTTAACTTATGGCAAGTTGTTAATAGCCGGGAACCTTTAAAATAAATGTTGTGCAGTAAAACATAAACGATTATTAAAAAATGCAACACTTCATTGATTATCGGATTGTGCGACGAATGTCGCATTGTGCCGACGAAGGAATTAAAAATAAATAAATAAATAATTTCAAATAAAAAATTATCATTTTCTATTTGTGAGTCTCGACGGCTTTTCTGATAAGTACTGTAACTAATGATAATGATGTAAATTTTATTGAACGTAAGTTGATTATGATAAAATGTTAATAAAAAACTTTTTTCAGAATGAGTAGTTGTCATGTTTTGTTTTAACGCTTCTATTATATGGTGAATATTATTATTCCAAAGGTTCCCTGCTATTAATAAATTGCCATAAGTTAAATATAAGTTGATGAAAAATTTACAGCGTCGACCAAAAAATTAAGTAAATGTATAATCGATGCAGGAGCATGTCCATTGTTAATATTTTTACACGCTATGTCACATTAAAAAAAAATTATTAAAATTGGATGAATAGTTCCGGAATAAATGTGAATGATTTCAGCGCGGCGTATTTGAAGCGAGTTTTTCAGTTTCCAGAGAGCGCGATGACGCTCTCCCCCCACCATCATTCAGGGCGCCGAGTTCGAGTTCGTACCTCGGACTTCTGACGATTTAAAGGTAAACTCAAATAATATTCACATTTTCAAGTAGTGGAGAATAAAGTTTGACTCTTTAACTGTAAATTTAAAAAAATCCGTTTTCTCCATGTTTATAACTTAAGGCGTTGCAATTTTTTTAAAAATAGCTAACTTGCCTCCTAATAGAGCTAGCTGGCCTACTTTTTTTTAATTGTAGAGAAAAGAGGCAGCAATATAAAGGTAAATGTTACAAGTAGCTATGAACAAATTCGGGGAAGTTATTGAGTTTTAGACGCACATATAAAATTGCACAATAAACAAATGCTATTTTCAATAAACAATAAATAGAAATGACGACTTATAATCGAGTATTTTGGTAGTGCAAGCCAAAAGAAATTAAATGATATGTTGCAGAAACTTGTACGACGTTTTTTCACGTCATTATAGAACTTGTTATTTATCCATTTTTTTTGTCAATAACCTGTCATTAATAAATAATAATGAATGATAATAATAAAACCTGACAGTTTGCAATAATTTAACATGTTTTATTTATTCAGAACGATAAAAAAAAATGGTTGAAAAATAGCATTTTTTAATGGTTTTTTGTTAATTACTAATTAATGAATTCGCCAATTTTAACGCGCGACATCTCATTCGACGAGGATTTTTAAGAGTTAAGAATGGGTAAAAAACCGATTCTTCCTAATAATATCCAGTTGAGCCAAAGTGAAAAAACGTTTTTTCAGATATGTTTGTATTATTTAAACAATGTTGCCGGAAGAATCAAGAGTGGATAACGTGATGTTATGTTTAACACCAGTATTCAAACACATTTTGAACGTGAAATCGAGGCTGTACTTTAACTTTTGAAAAATGCAGATTATCTGGACTACTAGAGACTAGGTGAAACAGGTCCTAATAAATCCTGTCGTTCGGCTGCTTCCTAGTCCTTCTCGCACATTATACCTCCTGCTGGGCTTGCAAAAATTATCCTTCCGAAAATGAAATATATTATGAATATAAATATAAATGTTTTATTTAATAATATTCATATAGTTTACAAAATTAAAGAAATATATAATAATGAAATATTTCGGTGATATTTTTCAAATTTCTTTTATTAATATGTACTGAACTAAGCTATACTAGGACTTTGTTGTCTATTATTATTTAGTGAGTAATCAGTAATGAAAAATAATAAGAAATTAAAGTTAATAAAAATATTTTTTTGTATAAATAAGGCATTTTTTATTATTTCTGGAATGAAATAATAAGAATAAGGAAATTTTTTATTGGTAATTGTCAAACTCTGAAACTCAAAGCAGAGATTGTGATCTTCATTTATAAGCATTAAACCTTTTTAATAAAGCCAACATACATTTATTTTCAGAAACTTAGACAAATTATCTGTAATCTTTATTTAAAATTTATACAAAATAAGGGAGAACGAAGAAAATCAGGAAAGAAATTTTTGCGGCCGTCGTTCTTCTTTATTTTTTATGAATTTTCATTAAAAACTTTCCAAACTTCTCCTCCTTTTTAAAACTATAAATTGAGGTTTCATCTGGGGAAAAATTGATTTATTTTATAAATTAAAAATCCAATTGAAATTGAAAATGAAATGTATCGTAAATTTGATTACAAATTTTCAAACTCCCCGGTGTGAATGGCGAGGAGGCGTAATTTACCGTTACCGTAACCCTTCGCACGATTTCTGGAAAACAAAGAAAATGCCAGAAAAACTTCTTGTCTTGAAGCAACGGTTATACAAATTAAAATACACTTGAAATTATATGCCATCGTCTCGCTTTACCAGACTCCCTCTTGCAAATTTACAAAAAATGATGGCAGAAAAATATTCAAACTTGCACCCGCGCTCCTTGTTGCAGGGGACCTGAATGTCAAACACTTAGCTTGGAATAGCAGAACAACCAGCAAAATCGGAACACATGTGTTTGAATTTATAAATGACCAGTACCCGGCTGTCTCTGCACCAGATTCGCATACCTTCTTTCCCACAACATCAGGCCTACATCTGACTTTATTGATTTTGCAATTACCAAAAATAACTTTTATAATCATGAGACTCTCACCATTGATGAAATAGATTCATATAATCAACCAGTTCTTCTAAGCTTTTTTACTAACTTTGAAAAAGCTCCGGTCCCGTCTCGCTATAATTTTGTAAAAGCAGATTGGCAAGCATTCAAATCGACCCTAGAAACTCATGTTCATTTCAAACCCGCACTAACAAACACTACTCACACTGACGAAGCCATATCAAATCCCACCCTTATCATACAATTTTTGTTCACGCCTCATTCTCTCAGACTACCATTAACAAATATGAGCTACCTCTTAGCCCCGAGATTGCAGACCTTATCCACACTCGTAATAAGCTCTGCCGAACGCATTTGAGAACTAAAAGCTGTATCCTTAAAAACATCATTAACCGCCTTTAAAAAACTGTAGCAGTTAAAGTTCAAGAGCACAGATGTAAAAACTGGAACACAGAAGTCGGTAAACTTCAAATGAAGCCTTAACTTAGCTGCGAACTAATATCCGCCCCCCCCTCCCTAAAAAATCTGGATCAAATTTTCGCGCTTTCCCCTACCGATAATGCAAACATTCTAGCAGCAAATTATGAAAGTAAGTTTGCTTCACATGACGAGCCATCTGACCCGTAACACATATCTGAATGTAAAAAAATTGTTTACAATTTTCTTAAAATCCCAAGCACCAATAATTGCAAGAGACATTGTAAGGAATTAACCAAATACATTAAAAATACCAAAAATAACAAAGCTCTCGGTCTTAATTCAATTACAAATTTACTTCTTAAACAACTTCCTACCTCATGCCTAACTCACCTTGCTCTTATATTCAATGCCTGTATTTAACTAAGCTACTTTCCTGAATCTTGGAAAATAGCTTACATTTTAGTTTTTTTAGAAAAAAGGCAGACATCGATATCATCTAACCAGCGACGGGCGTAAACTATCACCTCGAGAAAACCAGCATTCTTAAACCATAAAAATATGGGTTCAGAAAAGAACACTCTAGGCAGCACATGATAATCAAGCTCACTGAAGCCATTATCTAGAAGTTAAATCGCCGAAAACATCCTGGATCTGTTTTTTTCGATGGAGAAAAAGCTTTTGGTAGGGTATAGCATGTAGGACTGATCAGAAAACTAATAAATTACAACTTTA
This sequence comes from Druon quercuslanigerum, assembly GCA_010014905.2. Lineage (NCBI taxonomy): Eukaryota > Metazoa > Arthropoda > Insecta > Hymenoptera > Cynipidae > Druon > Druon quercuslanigerum. The sequence goes on from JAAAKG020132997.1 coordinate 9,681, forward strand.
CAAGACGATATCCATTTTATACACTCTTATCTTTCCCACAGAAAATTATTAGTCGAAATAGGTCAAATACTTTCAAAAGAGAAACCTTTCCGAGCTGCTGAGCCCCAAGGCATCATTCTAGGACCAGTATTCTTCATTATCTACGGAAACGACATCCCTGAGATCCCCCAAGTTGCAGTCGGATTATATGTAGACGACATCGACTGCCTGGTCAGTTCCAAAAATCTTAAAATTACTTAACAAAGGTCTTGAAGTCATTGAGACATAGACTAAACTCTAAAAAATAAAACCAATCATAACTTATCCCTGCAAAATTTGAGACGGTGCGTCAAAAAGCCATATCAGTCATATCCTGATCATACCACGTAAATTCCTCAAACGTATCACATGAACCGCTAGATATACCAAGAATTCTGTCCTTCGCAAAGAATTTCAATACCTTACATTTGAGAGTATATAGAAGAAACCGTCACTAAATTCTATGAAACTGCATCATTATTACGTTCTAAAGATATTTCTTCCTTACGCCATTATAATTTTGACCCTCTTCGTAGACACGCGATTCCACTTCTTAAATAAACGCAATTTTTTACCTTACCTCGCCTACCTTATTCGTGGACCTCACCTTTTAGCACTTCCATGCCCGACTTCACAGCAGCTTAAAACCAGATCTTTTTTACGCAGAGGATTACTCCCGTATAGGTAAACATTGTCGAAATCGTAACGTCAACGTCCCTCTATTCACTTTGGACTATCCTCACCCATTCTCGAAGCAGATTTTGTTACGAAGAGCATCACTTCCCTATCGGTGTTTACCGTCACCGTTATGTTGTCCTGGATACCCTGGACCACCCTTCTTAATCTCAGTGACGAATCTCTCCGTTTCTGGAAACAGGGGGCCCTTTTTCAGCCAAATATTGTGTTCCTCACTATCCACTTCATGTTGATCTAACGTTTGGGGGTGCTCGCCATGAAAGGCTTTTTGTTTTAAATGCGTTTCTAATTCTTCTATGGATTTTGCCCTAATATTGAAGGCCGGCCTCCCCTGAGGATAAATTCAAGGGCGTGTAATCGAGATCCGTTTGACAGATAGTCTTCTAAAGCACAACATTTCGCTTGCTGTTGAAATAGTTTCGCAACTGTATAACTTATTAGTTACACAGTTTATTTACATCTATAACGCACTTACCCTATCTATATCGTCATGCAACTACCTTTTCAAACGCGGAATTATTGTGGTGCATTCGGTGCTTCGTCATTTATACGCGGATGGTTCAATTTAAACTTGCAAGGTCGGTCTCATGGTGACTAGATCTTTACTGTTCCGCAAGTTTCTACAACATCTTTCTTTTTCTTTTGTAAGGATGTCATTCTTGTCACAGTGAGAATCTACCGTATCTGCAATGATAGACATAATGCATTTATAAATTGTTTGAAGACAGTCTAATAGTCACAATCCAGATCTTCTGAAAGCACCTTGTCAACGCCGGATGCACACTCGTCTTGTATTTGTATCAGAATTTGTGCACCATCTCATGTTTTTCAATTAAGGGTCTTTGGTATTTTGCTGGTTATTTTGCTTTACACTCTGTTAACCGTTGAACCTTCTTTCATCTGCATGAAAGTTTCGGTTTTGCTGCCACTTGTACTAATGCATACTATCAGTAAAACGAACAAATTTGTGCCTTGGAAGTCTGTGATCCCATGTAATATTGCTAGTTTCAATGTCTCGATGTACCGAGGGTGCATGCTTTTAATAACATGGCGTATCAGCTTTCTGGTTCAATTTCTCTCTTATATTGAGTAAATCGCAACAATTGGTACCTTACTTTGCTGAAATCCATATCCAACCTCATTTTCCATGATTGATCTCGTTCCCTTCCTTAAGCAAAGACTGCATTTGGAGAGAAAATTTTCTACTTGGTATAACTATGGACATTTTAGCAAATGATAAAAAGGCTGTTCTCCATTCGCATTATGAACGTTACTGTATATATAGTTTTAATTAGTTTGATCCAACCAGCCTAATTTTATATAAAAGGAAAAAACATTTCTAGAGGAACAATGTACAACCGAATCAAGTGAGTTATTGTTTTTAGTGTTATGGTTCAGTTTAATAAGCATTGTATGAAAAAATAGATGACACTACATGTGCATCAAATAATATAACGGATATGACGATGGACCTAGCACCGGTTAGCTTTCCCTGGCATTAAAAATGAAAAAGTACAAAAATCATTGAGAAAATCACGTACTATTATGTCTTCCATAAACATTAAACCCTATTTAATGGAAAAAGGAACCTTCAACTATTATTGAAACTTAGAAATTGTTATACAAAAAACTTAAAGAACATATATTAGATGCAAATACAATCATGACTGACACCTTTTGGACAAAAGCGTGTAAGTTATAGATAAAAACAGTTAAATATATTGTTGTTGAAAAAGTCGTAAGAGTTCTGCGTACGCATTGTGCCATCACAACAAGAAAAGTGGTAACTATATATTTCATGAAAAATGAGTTGAGAAGTTCATCGTGTTTCTAGTATTCTTCACTACTGTTTTGTAAAGAAATATGTACATTTTTTGCTCGTATTGTTTATAATTATAATATAAGTATTACTATAATTATAACAGTCTGATATCCACTGTTAGGACTAGGTCACACTGGCAATTTGGTTATATGCATTGGTATCGTGTTTCTTTTCACAGCGAAAGAATTTTAATTTTATGAACAAACTTTGAAATTGCATTATAAAATTTAGAAAAAATTTTCTATCTTGAAATTTAAACTTCACTATGATTTTTAATATGAAAACAAACATTAATAGTCTATTTAACTTAAAGAATTTACTTGCAAAATAAAAAAATTTATCTACAAAAAAAGTTTTCCGTATTATAATTCTTAAATAATAATGAATTATGTCTAACCCTAGGTATGTTGTTATTCATTTTACGTATATCATACGATGCCTTTGTAATATGTTTTTAATTATACAAGTTTACAGAAATTCGGTTGCATTTATTAGTTTAATTTTCTTAGTTTTTCTTTCAATTTTTTGAAGTTACGACATCCATCTCATTTTCTTAAAATTTAGCATTTACTAACCTTAAAAAAGTCGCATTGCTGCTTTAAGTTTTGTTAGTTTGTATGCTATGTGCAAAAATAAATTCGCTGCTGCTATGTAGTTACAACTTTCCTTGTTGGGACGGCAGAATTATAAGGTAAATAAAAGATTAAAAACCACAACTTTACCAGAAGCTGCGACATCTGCTACAGGTTTTTGTTGCTCGTGAGCCATGAACCCAACCACGGAAAAAATAACAATACCACTAAGCATACTTGTTCCGGAATTCACACAGCAGACAATCAATGCATCCCTATTAACAAAAATTAAATTAAAACAACATAGAGCTTAGATAATGGTAAATAGGCATACGCATTTAATTGATAATTTGCGATAAAAATAAAATTAAGTAGATCAGGGCAATGTTACTTACTTATAAACATTGTTGTTGAATTTGTTGTAACTACCCAAAGCTACGAGAGCTCCTAGGCCAAGAGCGTAGGAGAAAAATATTTGAGTAACCGCATCTATCCAAACCTAATAATTAAATTATACCAAGTTCATATGTTTCTTTTTTAAAACAAAATTTATGTGGAGCAATGGGTGGGTCAAAAATTGACGGATTAAAACATATAAAACATAACCTTTAGGCTTTAAAGTAAAGCATTTTTATTTTTTTCCTTAAGCAGCAAAAATAGTTTCTTAAAAGAAATAAATTTTTGAACTTTCGGGCTGTAATTGTGCTGAAGATACTACCGGAAAAATATGCTCTAACTCCTATAACCAATATTTATTAGGGGTGTATACATGACAGTTGAGTCTATAAATTAGAGTAAACCAAAACCGCGGATCTCCTCCCTCCCCTCCCCGGTTTCGGGCTTCATAGAACTGCTGACCCATGTAGTTTATCTGCGCACGGCATCGAGGGAAGGTTGCCAATCGTGCTAGCCCACCAGTAGCGGATCGATACAAGCGGGCAGTCATAGGATAAGAGCATGACCGCGATAAGTGCGTCAGCTATCAGCATACGCTGCAGTTTTTTTCAGTTATAAACAATTTCATGAACAATTACTCATCTTTTCTATTCTTCATGGAATGAATAGCAATAACAATGCCAGTTATTATTATTCATCCAAATCCTCTAACGTTATTCAAAATCAGTCATTAACAATTAATTACATCCAAAGAACGGAGTTTGTGTGAAGAAAAATAGCCGAATAATGCTATTGTTAACTTAGATAGTTTACAAAATTGCGAATTGTTATTATATGAGCAGATATGATAATTGAGTATCATTCACGAGCTCCATGGAGCTAATTCCCTGGAAAATGACTATTCTTTTCGTCACCAAAAGCTGAAGCCACAAATTTTTCACTTTTTTTGTTTATAGTAATGATTGATTATTCATAAATCCTCACGGGTGTGACACAACAATTATTTTTCTTATCAATTGAGGAAATCCAGTGAGAATTAAGTGACCATACACCGTCAAACCATATGAAACCATTTTCATCCACTTATTTGTTTAGAACAAATTAAAGACATGTTTTAATTCATTCTGGGTATT
>JAAAKG020132998.1:0-14317 GCA_010014905.2 Druon quercuslanigerum
AAGTTCAAAGTCTTCCTTGACCCATGACCTAAGAACATGTTTAGACGTAAAATTTCCCGCTCTTTCGATTGCCGTTGTCAAAAATAGGGGTTTACCTGGAGAGATATTTAGGTGTATCGAGACTTTTTGAACACCCTGTATAGTAGAAGGCACTTATAGTCTAATAGAATCTCACTCTCTAGAAAGAAGAGATTCTATATTATTTTAATCGTGACATAGGCAATTACGCATTGCACGTCAGCGTATACCTTGCCCCACCCGGTCTGAGGCACATATACTAAAATCATTGATTTTCTTTTCGTACATCGCTCTGCGATCCAGCGCATCACGTGGTGTTTACTTCCAGGTATTTTTTTCTCGATTCCGAGAAATGAGTCGAAATCTCGTAGTTTTATTTTCATTGTCTTTTCTTGAAATAAGCAAGGCTGATACAGAAAAATAGTTTTCTTTTCCTTTTAAAATACTCGTTCGCTGTAAATTTTGTTATAGTTATAAATGATTAAAATCCAGTTCTCTAAATGAAAATTAATTTTGGTTAGTAGTATCTTTTGAAATCTCATTCTTTAATAGGGCACACACCCATCCAAGATATAAGATTAAATATAAAAAATTGTCGTATCTGATTACGAGATTTTGTATGCATTCTTTTAATGAAGATTCAAGTAGAGAAAAGGTAATTCTGCTTAGCAGAATCACCCATTGTGTCACTGGTCCTAATGATGAGAAATTGTGATTCCCAATATCGAATTAGAGATAGGGTTTAAGCCCAGGATAACTCTACTGAATAATGCTTTATCCGGCGGGAATTCCGAAGTGCAAATGATAAATTCTATGGTGCTTCTAGCATATACATGTAATGTACTACAGTTGTTACCTCATTTACTTTACCGACAGTAGATAAGCCTTCACAGCCGTGAAGGCAGATAATCCACAATTCGAATTCGAGACCTGAGAGCAAAAGAGCGTGTTCTGATGACTGAAATTTCGACAGCTATGCTTTAAATACAAGGGTTCTGAGATTGTAGTTCTCGCGCCAATGGGTAATAAAATCAAGGAGCAGTACTGTAAATTAATCTCTCGAAAATTCTCTTTGTGTACACTGTTATATATTTATAATGACAGAGAAGAAGATTATTCGTAATGAACTCGCGCAATTTTTCTATACTTATCATGGTGGTCTAGAAACCATACTTATTTTTTTCTTCTAAAATGGCTTGATCCCTAAAATGATCAATTAATAGTGGCAATTAAAAAAGCAATTTTGTGCAAAAATGGATTTGAGAGATCTCTTAATGTTTTTTTAATAATGTCAAGATTCAGGGAATATTTTGACATAAGAAGGAACAAAATTTGTAGAGCACATATTTTTGGAAAAAATAAAGCCTTTTTTCGGACCATGCTTTATTTATTCCTATTTTTTACCACTTTTAATAAACTCAGTTAACAACAATATAACCATTCACATATGGATAACGGAACTGTTTTTTTAAGCATTATGTAACACTTTTTAAGGGATATAGGATTAGAATTGCTCGGGAAAGTGTGATACATAATGCTTGAGTGTTTCTTTATTCAGGAGAATTATACCTTTAAATTTTGAAATAATTTTGAAGCAATCTTTCAATATATTTCTTAAGTTTCTGAAACCGAATATTTCATGCAAATGTTTGCCGTGTTGGTAGTTTATTTTCCCTGTGATGATATTCTATCCGATTGAATAATTTACTACACACACAAACAATCAAACACACACACACACACACATATTAGAAAAATATAATAAATTGTCGAGAATGAGAAGTGCCGCATATACTGGAACTTTATATCCTTGACAACTGTTTCTGTTGCACACTCGAGACTTGACATAGTTCTCCTTGACTTGGAGAAGCGAATCATGTTCGTTATCGAATTTTCGGCATCGGCAGACAACGACATTATAGCCAAGGAGAATGAAAAGAAGAGAGGTAAGGAAGTGAGGGAGTAAGGTGTAAGGGAGTTGCGATGATTTTACCCGGGATATTCTGTTACATTAATCGTCCTTATCATCGGTCGCTCCGTGTCCTCAGGATGCACGAGACTTTTGCCGGATTGTCGTATTGATCCCGTCACATACTGCAACCACCTATCTCACCTGTCATGCTTTTTCGGAAAGTGAAAAAATGGAATTTCACTATTTTTAATAAAATAACAAACTTCTTTATGAGACTATACCAAGCGTACTCGGTGAATAGTTTTTACGTTTTCCTGCAAAATTTTCCGAATAAGGTTCAGCCCCAGGTCTGTTAAGTTAGCACGACCACTTTATCATATTGAGTTCTTAGACATTGCATAATTCAGTGCTAATTTTGTGCTAATTTTGTATTGCATTGAAAATTTTTGTGCTTTTTTATTTTCTGAAAAAACCTGTAGTCGTGCTGACTTAACGTTAAACTGGCACGACCACACACGAAATAATGGTAAATCATTTTTTGTCTATAAACTGTTAAAAACAGTAATAAATTTGTAATACCTATGCATAATCAAAGTAATATCTTTAGCTTATGAAATCGCTATTAGGAACGTGTTTATTGTATTGTAGACACATTCATGACAATCGTTTGGATTATTTCATTTTACACAAATTCAAAATAATTTTTGCAGTGATTTCGATTTTTAATAATAAAAAGTGACACTTTCTTCAAGTTAACCAAAAATAAAATTAGTTTCTAAGTCAAAAAGTTCAATCACACAGATGAATAACTGACTTGATAATGTTTGATGGGCGTCCTGCGTGTGATTGATTTTCGAGAATTTTTTCGCCGGAATTGTAAATACCAGCGTTCTAAAGTTTTGACGAAAGGGCAATCCTCACCAAACACTTCCAACATTTCCGTCAAAACTATTCTTTACATAAACAACGTACAACGTTGTAATACATTTTTACGTGAAGATGACCTCCTGTGAGAGTCGCCACGTCGTATCGTTTCGACTGTGATATCTGACAACAGACTGACAGATTTGGAACAGAAGTTCGGGTGAATACCTAACTTAACATGCCCTATTCACGGGTGTAATAGAAATTTCGCTCCTATTTTTAGCAGCATTGTACGAAAAAAAATATAGGACAGTCTATGTAAATTTAACTGAAATTGAAGTTGATTTTACTAGATTTTTAATCAATTTAATTTAATTCCATTATAGTCTTCGTATTTTACTTTTTTGGAATGTAAGAAAAACAGAGAAAATTTAAACCTATTAAAAGTTTGAAGTAATGACATCAAAAATATGAAATGAACATTTTTATTTCTAATAACTCCCTATAAAATCTTTTCTAAATTGTACAATGAAGTTTTTTTTAAGACATGACACTTATCATAGCGACGAAAAGAATTATTAATGACAAATTTTTAAATGCCGTTTCTAAAGATCTTACCGAATTCTTTACTCGTTTTGACGTTTTATAAAGATAAGACTCTATAAAATTGTAAAAAAAACATCAAGCAAAGAGCAAAATTTTCCTAGTACAAAATCTCCTTCAATGAATACTCAGAAACAATGAAATAATTTTTAAAAGCTTTTCAAGTTATTCCATAATTTTTTGAGGCAACTAGAAGCTTTATCGCACCTAAAATGTACAAAAAATGAGTAAATTTGAGAAATTCAAATAGCCGGAGCCTGAATTAAATGAAAATGAAAAAATTCGTCATTCTCAGCACTTTGAAAAAATCGATAGAGTGGTTTCCGTTTTGTAATTTACCTAATATTCCTATATTTCTAAATTCTCGTAAGATTGATTAGATTTATTGATAAGATTAATTTTTTAATATTCCAATTTTTATATGCGATACAAACATTGTGAAAATTACAAGTCAAAATATTGTTTATTACCATTCAATATTACTGATATTTTCGGATAAACCACCTTCTGCAATTCGACACGCAATTCTTACTTTGTCAACCTTTTTAAAATTCTCCGTGCTTCCTAACCAAAAATTGTTGAAAATTTAAAAAAAAATTCGAATATCTCAAATCCGTACTAAAAATTTTATAGTATTATTATATGAATTTATTTGGTTAAAGGGACTGAAAATCACTACTACGCTCTTTTTTGAAAGGACATTGAAAAGTTCACGCACATATTTAATGGATTTTTGTGTTTTCAAGACTTTCATTATTTACGACTCTTCATCAACAAAGACGTTTTATCAAGAAAGAGATTTTACCTGTTCGATAGCGTCTATTAAATGCATTTGTTGAGCATAATTGTTAATAAAAATGAAAAATATGGGCAAACGTCACTTTCCTCCATCAGGATATTATTTTAGGGATAAAATTAACAATTAGGCAAAAAACTGGATTTTTTCTATCAAAGAGTGACCGTTTAATGCATTTTTTAATCAGTGTTGTTTATAACAATAGTAAATATTTTGATTGTCTATTTCTCTTTCATGGAATTTCCATTGTTTAAGGCAAACCTAATAATTGCGTAGAACAAATGCATTTTATGTATATAGAGGCACACGAACTTTATCCAAGTTCATAGGATTTGTTATCGATTGTGAATCTAACAGTTTTTTACCTTTTTGAGAAAAAATCCATGAATGCTACAGAACAGACAGTTCAAATATGAAAAATTATGTTTTTTTGGCATTTTGCAACTTGAATAACAAACAAATAGAGCCTTTTTAGCAAAATCGCCCCCGAAATACCTCTTTAGAATTTAATTAGCTTTAATTAAAAAAAAGATGGAATCGGATAAAAATTGTAGGCTCTGGATCATTTTGAACCCCAATTTTCTAATTCGCCGCCCTGTGTGGCCGAGCGCCCGCCGGTTGCCACGACTGCCGAATGATGTTTCTCCAGTGGTGTCTACCGGCTTTGGTCAGACGACACATTACGCGGCAGCCTGCAGAGCGGTTGAACTAGTTCGTATTTTATTCACTGGCGAGAAGTCCTGCGCGCACCATGTCGCACGCCTCATACTTTTTTATGGAAAAGAATAAAACAAATTCTTATCTTTTCAATAGTATTCTTATTTAATGATTGCTACAAAATGTTTACGTAAAACAATCAGAAGGCATCACAGGATGAGTTCTGTACCTGTAACTGTAATTAATCTTTTATAATAGAATTCAAACAAATTTTGTCTTTTTTTGGCAGAAAATTAAATTGAGCTATTTTATTTCAATTCTGTTTTTTTTTTGTTCAAAAATTAATTACATCTGATATTGGTAAACCGCATTTATTGTAGTGGGGGTATATGCGAATGGAGATATGCAGGAGAAAGTAGAGGAGTTGAAAGAAATGATGGAAGAAAATAAAGAAGAGATTAGGCTTAGATTAGGTTGTCATTTCAATGCGTGAACAGGAGTTAGAGGAGGAAGGGAACGGGAAGAAGAGAGAGGAAGAAAATCAAAGTATAAGGTTCTGAATGAGGAGGGAGAGAAGTTGTTGAAGAGCTTGGAGGAGTTGGGATGCTTTATCTTAAACGGAAATATAGAGGTACAGGAGGAAGGAGAATATACACGGTCAGGAAGAAAAAGGGGAACGGTAATTGATTATGTGATAGTGGATGATGACATAAGAAAGAAGGTGAAGAAACTAGAGGCAGGTGATTATATGGATCCAGATCACTTTCCCTTAATAGTGACATTAGAGGGAGAAAAAATTAATAGAAATATGAATAAAAAGGGGTCAAAGGTAATAAAAGAGGATTAGGGTGCACAGAAAAAATGAAGTTAGTAAAGAGGGGTATAGAAGTGGATGGGGTGAGGACTGTAACGAGAAAGAGAGGGAGGTCAGGAATGAGTTAAGAAAGTGGAAACAAGAAAACTGTAATGGGAAAGAATATAGGAGAAAAAAGAAAGAGTATTCTGAGTTGTATGATCAAAAGAAAGAGGAAGGTATGGAAGATAGTAAATAGAGAAAGAAGAAGAAAAAGTGTTAACCAAGATATTGAAATGGTAGAATGGAAAAAATATGTTTTGGATTTGCTAGAAGGAGTAGAGATAAGAGATAGGAAAGGAGGAAAATATGATAGAGGAAGAGATGAGGAAGAGGACATAAAAAGGGTAGAAATATTCAAGGTGTTCGGAATAATGATGGATGGAAAAGCACCTGGTATAGCTGAGGTTTAAAAATGAAGTATGGAAATATGGAGGGACAAAACTAGAGAAATGGGCATGTATAATGTGTACTCGAGTATGGAGAGGAGATGGGTGACTAGAGTTATGGAAAGAATGAGTAGTGATACCAATAGTGAAGGAAGGCAAAGGAGAAGAGGTTAAAGATTAAAGGGATCTGGCGCTCATGCCAACACTGTATAAAGTATATGTAACTGTTTTATCAGAGAGATTGAAGAAACAAGTTGAGGAAAAAAAGATAAATTCCAGGAATTGCGGACATATCAGATACTCCATCTACTATACTGTCCAGTTTTTGTTTAAACAGTTTTCAACAATTACATCATTTATCAACAAACAATATTTTAAACTATTTTAGGCATCTTTGTGCAGAAGAAAAACTTTTTTAAAACTGCTTATCATTTCGAATCACATTATTTGATAATTTGAATATTGTGGCTTGTGGAAGAGCGTAGATTTATGAAAAATATGATCTTTAAAAGGCTATGAATAAATAATGGCCCACCATACGAAGAAACGTCGTGAAAGTAAAAATTTTTATTTTGAGCCAGGGATTAGTAAAAAATTTTTTTTAAATTTTTTTAATCAGAAATTTTGTTCAGCGTAACAAAACACTTTACAGTAACAAAAAGAGCAAAGAAATCTAAAATAGGTAATGTCAAAGGGGCATGCACATGCATCTGCAACGATGAGATATAAATAAATAGACAGCAGACTATTAATGTAAGTTTTTTTACTTTTACATTTGTTTTTAACTTGTCCGCTACAGAATTATAAGATCCTAAGCACTTTTTCTGATTTTAAAATAATTCGTGCTTAATATCTTATTACAGCTTTACCAGGTTTAAATATATACTTGCCAAATGAAAGTGCTTCAAGATTATTCTCTGATGTCAGAAACGTCTACTCGGCTGATGGCCTATTCGTCACTTGGGCGTCTTTTGCCTTTTTTACTAGGCACATTGAATTCACGATTTTCAGGAAAATTAATCATATCTATATCGTTCATTCTTTCAGGTCTGTCGTTTGCAATATTTATTTTAACCCGAATTGTGTGCCGACGTCCAGTATACACTCCAAGGATAACACCCTTACCTACAGGAAGTCTTTTTAATCTTCCCATGACGTAACCATCTCTTGTTATTGCAAGAGTTGGAAGGTACTTTAATGGATAAAAGTGATGATTCGTTTTTCTCAAATAAAGACTTGTAGAAAAACGGTAATTTAGTATTCCTGTCATGTTCCAATCTATCCAATCAAGATTAGGAGCAGTTCTGGAGCTAGACGAAGAGCCAACACGAAGAGATTCGTCACCAGGTGAATTGTCGTACTCTGAACTTAATTCTGTAAGAAGAAATAAAAATGGATGATATTTTTTTAATTCACCATACACGATCCCGTGTGGATATATTAAACTGGTATATTTTCCTGGTGTGAAAATGGCACACCTGGCACACTTAACAAACATTTCCATATATTCTTTCAATATTCCCAGATATTCTTGATATTGTTTATCTTCACAATATCCCTACATTTCACACATATTCCGGAATATTCCTAAATATTCACAAATATTCTGAAATATTATATTCCCAAAATTCCCTAATTTCTTCTCGTCCGATAACAAGTTAGATTCGTGTAGCATATTAGAGACACTATTTTGCTACTGTAATAAAAAATTAAACTAAATACACTATTTTTTCAAGAATTTTCGCTAATGCCACTATTTCTTTACTTCACACTGAAAAATATTTTTTAGCTCATTTACTGATTTTGGCGAAATAATATGTTTGTTAATTCATCAAATTACAAAATACCGGAAAATGGTTTCAATGGCTGATACATACATATTTAACCAAACAGTTGAATTTTCGACCAAGGAGACCATGAATACCATGAATATGATGTTAGTCCTGCTTTTATTTGAAAGGTTTTGATACGCTAATTACTCTTTGGGGTATTTGGTTGCAGCAGCAAGGAGAATGATCTTCGGGGAGAATTAATTTCTGTCTATCAAGAAGGCGTGATGGAACTATCTCACTGATGTGCCTGTCGCATAAGATAGAAAGAGATAGCGGGAAGGAGAGTGAGGAAAGGTGGTGAGGAAGGTCGAATTATGTGGTAGCTGAGCGGTTTTTTTCTAGTTTGACTTTGTGCCTTAAATAGAAACGGTTTTAGTGGAGATTTCGCGTTTTTTAGAAAAAGAAACGGGTCACGAAGTAGTGAGTAGGTGTGTCGGCTCAGAGAACCTGCCCGTTAGCGAAGGAGAGTGAGGGGGAGAGTGAGTTAAAAGCAAGAAGAAAAGAACCAAGAGAGAATTTAATTTTTCTTTTGAAAACTTTATTTTTTAAATATTTTATTTACCATTTTTATTTTTAATTAGTTCTAATTAGTGTCTAATTAGAGACACGGAAAGAGTTAGAATGATTGCGTTTGTAGTTAGAGAGAAGGCGATATCTTGCGGTGCAGAACATATAGCTGGTAAGCTGTAGGAACCTACGGCTGGTTTTCAGCTGTAGAATTTGCTTGTAAAGGTGCTGATTACATGCTCCCTAACAACTGACGTTCCGTCAGTGTGTCCGGAACGTCGGATTTTTCGGCCCCCACCACTCTTCCGTATGGGAGGAATACATCCAAACGCAGCGTGTCGGTGAGTTGGCTCTGCTACATGCTGCGAAGACCAGCCGAAAATGCACGAGCACAAACCCGAGCTGGTCCGACATCACCAAGGACGATCTAGCTACTCCTTAAATTTATGTCAGTTCTGAAATCCCGAATTACTTTAGAATCATTAGTCCTCGTGTAAAGCCGAAAATGAACGAGCAGCATTCCGACCTCTCCCGACTTCACGAATGACGATCCCTAGCTTTTAGCCTTTAGCTGCTCCTCAAACTTATTCAGGTTTTGGAATCCCAAATTACATTAGAACAATTAGAATTAAACTTATTGCGAAGAGGAAAAAATAATTTATTTTATGTAAATAGATATAGGAGACAAGAAATCAGGGTCTAAAATGTTTTAAATTTAGTGCTGCATATCTTAGTCATGTTTTTAGTAAAAAATTATTTTTTAACAAATAAAAAACGAATTTTTGATTGTTAAATTTTCAACATAAGAAATTTCTTTAAAAAATACATTTTCTTAACTGAAAACTTTAGTCTATACTGAAGTTTGCAGTTGAAAAAATTAATTTTGACCCCAAAAATTGCAATATTTCAACCAAAGAAATTAATTTGTAACATTAAAAAGTTAGTTTTTAAAGAAGAAGAATAATCTGCTTCAAAAAAAAAATTATGACTAAAAGGATAATTTTTGAAGAAAAATATGTCAACAAAATTGTTTAATTTTCATCTTTAGAAAAGAATTTAAAACTAAAACAATAAGTCTTCGATCAAAAATGAAATTTTTAACAAAAGAAATTAATTTTGCAGTAGAAAAAATTAATTTTTAACCAGAAATAAAACCGTTGGATTTTTATTTAAAAACATTAATTTTGAATAAAAAAAAACAATCGAATGTGAAACAAAACAGTGAAAGTTTCAACCAAAGAAATGAATTTACAAACAAAAAGAATAATATTCTTCCAGAAAACGTCTAAACTGCAACAAAATACATGAATTTTCAGCATATACTTGAATTATCGAATAAAAATATAATGTTTCAACGAAAAATTAAATAGTCGCATTTTCAGTTGAAAAAGAATTATCAACCCTAAAACATCAAACTTTCAACAAAATATTTAAATTTCCAAGCAAAAAATTGAATTTACAACCAAATAATTTAATTTTCTACCGAAAACCGAAATTCAAAATTTTAAAACAAGAAATATTTTTTTTAACAAAATAGATCAGTTTTTAACAATAACTGGTTAGTTTATCAGTTTAAAAAATCAATTTACTACCAAAAACTTTTCAGCAAAATGTTTAATTTTCCTAAAAGAACCTGAACTTTCAAACATCTTATACCAAAAGAAAAAAGGTTTTACCAAAAAATGTACAAAATTGTTAAATTTTCAAATAAAAAAGTTTAAAAATTTTTTAAAAAATTCAACCAAAAATGATACAGTTAAACTTTCAGCATAAGAAAATATTTTTTTAACAACAGAAAAATCGGGTTTTGATGTTAAAAAAGATTAATTTTCAACTGAAACAGATAATAAAAAAAAAATATCAACAAAATCGTCAAATTTTCCAACTTAAAAAAATAAACATTAAAACTAAAAAATAAGAATTATACTAAATATAAAATAGTTACATTTTTAAATACAAAATTGAATTTGCTGCAAAAAAAGAGTTTAATTTTCGATGGAAGAAATGAATTTTCAACTGCAAAATATTTTAGATAAAAACAATCGAATTTACAACATAACAGTTAAATTTTTAAACATATAGTTGGAATTTTAATTAAAAAAGGTAAATTTTCAACCAAAAATGAAATGGAGTAAATTCTGAGAAAAAATTAAAAAAACATCCTAAATTTTTTAAATTATTTTGTACAAATTTTAAAAGGGTGTAAAAGATTTTAGGCAAAATTTTTCAATTTTACCATATTATATAATTTTAGAAAAAATTAGGAACATAATTATTATTAAGTCTATATGCGCAATTTTGTTGCTCAATTGTTTGTTATGTGTATCTTGGTTTAAAAAAAGTGCTTTCAAATTTTAATATGTTTAAGAAATATTCATAAATTTTGAAACGATTAAAAAAAATAAAACTTTTAAAAATTTGTGAAGAATTTTTTAAGGTTTCACGAAAATGAAAAAAAATTATTTAGGTTCCTACACGGAGCTAAATTTTAAGAGATTAATTCACGGAACTGATCCTTGACCTTATTCTAGCTGTAGCACAAGAATAATTCAAATTTAAAATAATTTTTTATTTAGAAAAATTAATTTTGAGAGTTTATTTCAAAACATTCAATTTTTTATTTAATTTTGCAGAATTAAAAAAAATAGGAAGAATTTGATTAATTTTTAAAGATTAGAAGATTAGAAGGTCTGACAAGATTAGAAAAGAGTAATTGTCCTAATATTCGTGTGATTTTTTAAAATGATTTTTTATTTTAAATAATGTACTTGCAAAAAAATTCAAGAAAATTTTAAAACACATCAAAACATTTCCTAAAATTCAAAAGAAGAGTGTAGAATGCAAAATTTGTCAATTTGATAAGATTAAAAAGTTTTAAAAAATGTAAATAATCGATGAAACGAACTTTAAACTTAAATTTTTTAGAAATGTAGATTTTCAAAGATTTCAGAAAGAAACTTTGAAAGCTTTAAAGGAATTTCGAAAGATTTCAAGGGCTACAACAAATTTCTAAAAATTCCTGAGAAAAATTTACAATATTATATAAGTCAACTTTTTTACATCTTGAATGCTCAAATATTTCTTGATTTATTGCAAATTTCTGAATGCTCTATGCATCTTTTAAAAATACTCGAATTTTTCCTAATATTTTGTAAAATTCAAAAAAAAAGGTTTATAGTTCTTTAGGTTCTTTTTTTGACGTATCTCCTTTCATGCTATTATAGGATAAAATAACAATTTTTCTTGGATTCTATTCCCTAACGTCAAAAACATATAAAATTTCATAAATTATTCCTAAAAATTTGGCAAGATTAAAATTTTAGTATATAATTGCTCTTTGCTTTTAAAATTTTTATGTTAAATCTTGATAAAATGTAATATATATGTAAAATGAATAAATAGTAAGAGTTCAAAAGACTTATCATTTTACAAAAATGTTGTAAAAAATGTTGTATTTTTTACTCACCAATATAAGTAAGGTGAAAGAACAAAGTCAAAATCAGAGTATAAAGGATTTTCATTTTTTTAAATAGACGAACAGCAGATTAATAGAGAATTTCGAAGCGTAACTAATGAATATTGTAGAATATGGAGAATAGATAATGTACTAGAGCCGTTATCTTATGAATTCAAGAATTGGAACATATTTGTTCATGATATTTTTAATTTGGAATTTTTGTTTGCTCCTCGCTGAGCGTTAATCGTAAATTACCATTAATTTTTTTATATTATGGTACTTCTTGCCCAGCTTACCCATATCAACATCCACTTCTAAAATACTCATATGTTTATATTTACGTTAGCAGATAAGTCTTTTTTGTGTACGTTATTGATTATAAAATATAAATCAACGAAAATGACAAATTGCTTTTGTAGAAGAATTTACTCATGTTTTCTGAAAGATTTTTTCGACAAGGAGGCTAAGTTTTTTTCAAAAATAATCGGATTTTTAAATTATTTACGCGAATATTCTTTCAACAATTATGTAAATATTTGACTAAAGCTACTGCTGCTAAAATAAGAAGAAAATTTAAGGGCCAGTAAATATGTTTGAATCGATTGAGCTTATTATTGTAGAATTAATGTTTTTCAGGATTTGATAATGCATATAACTTTTGTCTTCCTTCTATATTGTTAAGCTTGGAAAATGAAATTGCGTAATAAAACGGAAGGGCTATACATTTATTCTATAAATAGATACTAAAAACCAGTTTAATTATTATCATTAAAACGGTAAGACACGTGTCTTTTTTATATTGCGAAGTTTAGAGAATGTAATGTTTAAAGAGTATATAGATTATAATATCTCCAGGCAAAAAATTATATATATGTAGTGTAAAGTATCATATGTAAGATTCATTTGTTTTATACAAAAAATTTATAAAGCAAATGAATATTATATATAATACTTTACGCTGCGTATAAACTATGCATAATATTTTTGCCCGTGTAACCCTAATAAATATTTTTTAAACAAGACTTTCGTGGCATTTTTTCGTCATTTTTCAATACATAATGCAAATAATGTTTCACGTATATTTCAAAATTTGAAATTGTTTTTATTGGAACGAAGTTCCCTATGCCGGGTTGCTGGTGCTGGACGCTGGGGGCTAGCCAGTGAAAATGAAACGTCATGGAAAAAAGCGTCACGGAAAAAAGCGTGATGGAAAAAAGCGTCATGCGGCGCACTATAGTGTACGTGCTATAGTTTCACGCGACTCATCGGCGTCGCCCCACTGGCTCACTCTCTCTCTCTCTCTCTCTCTCTCTCTATTGTTATTGCTATTGTTATTAATATTGCTATTACTATTGCTATTGATATTGATTTTGCTATTAATATTGCTATTCCTATTGCTATTGCTATTAATATTGCTATTACTATTTCTATTTCTATTGATATTGCTATTGCTATTTATAATGCTATTATCATTGCTATTCATATTAATAATGCTATTACTATTACTATAGATATTGCTATTGTTATTGTTATTGATATTGCTATTAATATTGATATTACCATTGCTATTACTATTTCTATTGATATTGCTATCGCTATCGCTATTGCTATTTCTGTTTCTATTATTATTGATATTGCTATTGATATTGCTATTACTATTCCTGTTGCTATTGATATTGCTATTACTATTGATATTGCTATTGCAATTGCTATTGATATTGATATTGCTATTGATATTACTATTACTATTGATATTGCTATTGTTATTGCTATTGCTATTATTATTGCTATTACTATTGCTATTACTATTGACATTGCTATTGATGTTGCTATTCCTATTGTTATTGATATTGCAATTGCTATTACTATTTCTATTGATATTGCTATTGCTATTTCTAATGCTATTATTATTCCTATTCATATTGATAATGCTATTACTATTACTATAGATATTGCTATTGCTATTAATATTGATATTACTATTGCTATTGATATTGATATTGCTATTAATATTGCTATTACTATTACTATTGAAATTGTTATTGCAATTGCAATTGCTATTACTATTTCTATTGATATTGCTATTGCTATTGCTATTGATATTGCTATTGCTATTGATATTGATATTGCTATTGCTATTGCTATTGCTATTGCCATTGATATTGCTATTTCTGTTGCTATTGCTATTGATATTGATATTGCTATTGCTATTACTATTGATATTGATATTGATATTGCTTTTTTTGGAGCGGTAAGGAAATTGAAATATTCCGACTGTAGCTGAAAAAGCTGAATTATTTATATTATTGAATTCACCAAATTATATAAAAATTACAAATGCATTTAAAGCCGGATGTTCAAAATTACAAAATTTAAAATTTGTCAAATTAGGACCTAGAAATTATCATAGAATAATTGTAAAATAGTTG
>JAAAKG020132999.1:0-14317 GCA_010014905.2 Druon quercuslanigerum
GCGGCGGGGGCGGGAGGAGGAGGCGAGAGGGGGGGGGGGGGGGGGTGGGGGAGGGTGTGCTAATGAATTTGACATACGGTAGTAACCTACGCGTTGGTGCTTTCACATGATGATGAAGGTCCTGAATAGTGTAATTCCAGCGGCGGTGGCGAGTGATTGCGAGCATAGAAGGCTCCAGAGAAATCAAGTTCAGCCAGTGGACTAACCTTCGAACTATGAAACTTGATTACAATACCATGAACATTCTCAGAAGCTTCGTGAAAGTCGTCTATTATAGAGGCATTGCGGATACGTATGAGTTACTTTAACAAAAACTTTCTACATCCTCTCTCAGGAATCGCATACCTGTCGCTTGATTATCTCGCATCCAGAGGATTCATGAATCTTCAGTAAATACAGATAGTTTCCTTCAAGCTTATAAAGCAATTTTTCAATTTTTCCTATTGGTGCTCCTCTCATTGGTTTAAAGTTGCTTTATAAAGCGCAACTTGCTTTCGTTAATCCTCGTTACACCCTGGATAGTATTGCTATTCATGTATAGATTTAATCGTATAAGGCGAAGAACCCAGTTAGTGACACTGTTAGTTTTCAAGAGTGGGACGCTTCTCAATCACGAGTTTTTTTGTAAGTATAAGTGAAGCAGTTATTTTTTGATACTAAATGCGTGATGGCAGCAATGTCTGTATTGCTTATTAATAATTATTAATGTTTTTTGTACTTCATAAGAGTGGATGCGTTCGTGACACCTGTGACAGACTGCTTTGAAAATTATTCCCCGGACATATTTATATCTAGTTTATTATTAAATCTAGCTACTTCTTAGTGAGCCTTCATTTGTATTTTGATTTCAACTAAATTTTTTAATGAATGAAGAAGTTAGGCCAGCGTGTCACTAACTGGGGTCTTCACCTTAGGTGAAAACTAAGTAGTTGTCCATTTCGTCTCTCGAATATCACACGTTTGTGTTTTGAGGAATAATTTTCTTAATTGCAGGAAGTTTTAAAGCGTATTTTTTCCAAAAATACTATCCGCAAATTATTTTTACTTTACTCCATATAAAAAAAATGGATTAATTGTGTCAAAATGTCATCCGGTAAAGTGTCGCTGACTAACTTTTTTCAAACTTATAGGGTATACTGATATCTTTTAAAAGAAAGCTTAAGATCTAATTGGAAAATATACGTATTATTTCAGAAATAATTGGATAATTGCAAAACAAAGCTTATTTTACTCTTTTATAATTTAACATTACATTATATAATAATTAAATATACATGAAGGAGTGAGCATTTATTTACAATTAAACATTCTTTATTTGACCAAAATAACCGAATTAGAAACCAAAAAAAATCATATAACAATTCGTGTTCATTTGGTATTCAGGTTTTATTATTGTAATGTGCATATTTTGAAGGTGAATTTATGAAATACATATTAATACGCTCACGTACTTCTTACCTAAAACCACTTGATTCATAGGTTCACCCTGGCTAAAAATATTATTTTTGAAATGATAAAATTTTAATTGCTTACACATTTTTGTATTTTCTTGAAATATCTTTGGAATCTTTTTAAGTACTTATTTTAAATATTAAGAGTCCCTTGCAATTTTTTAAAATTTTTGAAGCTTTCTTGAGATATCTATAAATAAACTGAAATCCCATGAAATCTCTTTAATTTACTTAAATATTTATAAAATTTCTAGGAATCTTCTGAAATACCCTAAATTAATTCATATCCTTTGACTTCCCTTTAATTTTTTAAAATCTTTTGAACATTTCAAGGATTATTTTGAAATACCCCTTGACATTTTTTAAAGTTCATTAAAATTCCTTCAAATCGTTGAAATACTCCGAAATACCTCAATAGAGTAATTTCCAAAATTGTAGAAACCACTCTATGTCGAAGTAGAGGGTCACAAATTTAATAATAGTATACCTTGGAATGGTAAAAGTAGTTCTAATTATTTATAAATTTAAATGAATATAAATTACAATTTAAAATGATAATATTCTCGTGCCATGATCACGTTACAGCGTGAAGTCAGTGGTTTTTCATGTACATATATATATATATATATATATATATATATATATATAACATTAACAATGGAAGACATTTTTCCAAAAATGAAAATAAATACTACTTATTGCTGGTGTTTTGTGCTTGGTGCCAAAACACCTTTAAAATTATTGATATGTTTTCCAAAAGGCTCACGAAGAAAAAAATGGTCTGAAATAGTGGAACGTAACACTCTCTGATGTCCATTATGTTTTGTTGTGAATATCACTTGAAATTCAGTAATTTTATTTTTGTGTAAACTGAGACTGGGATTTTCTAACCTAAAAACATACAATATGTCTTTCAAAATTTATGTTTCAACAATAAATTAATTTTGTGAACAATTATTCCTGCACGAAATTATAGTTTTAAATAATAAAAAGCAAAAAGGAGGGATAATAAGGTTTTTTTAACCTCCTGCAAGGAACATCTCAAATTTATCCGTCTGAGGAACGGATAAATAGGGGTTCCACAGGCCGGTATTCCCTGAAGAGGATAAAATATTTTTTTGTACGGAAAGATACTTTAATCTTATCATTTATTTTTAAATATTATGGTAGAAAATTATATTACAATTTATTTAACTACAGATGACATTTAAAATATTTCAAATATCATTGAACGTTGAACTATCTTACTTGTAATGGTTAGGAGGGGGATTCTCTTTCCATCATGTATTTTATTACGATTATTTTCAAGAATTATTCAACTGCAAATTCTATACCACTTTTTTTAAATTTTATAACATTTTCAAAAAACTTTAAAGTTTCATAAAAATGCAGGGATATCGAACACACTTCTATCTAATGCAACGCTGCTGATAGCTGCCGACCTTCTCAGTTTAAAAACATAAACCCAAGATTACTTTTTCGGTAATTTTGGGGATCCAAGAACAAGCTATAACGGAGATAAATTATTTGGCTTATGCTTAGAAAGGGGTCTGTTTATTACAAACACTTATTACAAATAACCACAGTATAGTTGACTTTGCTGTTGCGGATAAAAAACTAAGAGAGTTAGTCAAATATACAAGGATCATAAGGGGTTCAGAATGCCATACTGATCATTACCTTCTGATATCCAAAATTAACTTAGGTCGGGGATGGAGAAAAAAGAGAACCAAGAAAAACAAAACAAACGCGAATCAAAATTTTGAAACTATAGAAAACAGATGTGCAAATAGATTTCCAAAATAAGATAATCGTAAGCATAGATAGATTAACTTAGGAGGCACTTATTAAAAACAAATATATAGAGGGCGCATGGACTAAGTTCCGGGATATCATTGCTGGATGTGCGATCGAAGTGTATGGTACCGCGGTTGTAGGAGGAATGTCTGGTGATGTATGGTGGAATGATGAAATTTAGGCTGCCAAAAAAGCAAAGAGAGAAGCATACAAGAAAACTTTGAACATCACAGGTATTTAGCGATGAGGAAAGAAATCAAAGTAAAAATGATTACAGATACAAAAAGAGGATACTCAAACGACTAGTTAAGGACAGGAAAAATAAAATTAGATCAGAAGAAGAGAAGAAAATACAAAAAGACTTTGAAGGAAGCAAGAAACTGCTTAACAAAAAAATGAAGGGAAATAAAAGAGAAGTATGTGTCACTGAGGTTAGGGATATAATCAAGAACTTACAAAACAGCAACGCTTCCGGAGTAGACAGTATTATTGCTGAAATGTTAAAACACGTTGGCGAGTACGTACCACATAGGCTGTGCAAATTGATCAATTTATGTATCGAGATGGGAGAAGTCCCATATGATTGGGAAAAGCGACTGCAATAATTACAGAGGGATCAGCTTATTAAGTACCGTAAGTAAAAAATATTCAAAAATACTTATTCGGAGGGTAATGAAACTAACAGAAGAAAAGATTTGGGAAGTCCAAAGTGGGTTTATACCAGGAAGGTCATGTACAGATCAAATATTCAGCTTAAGGCAAATCACAGAAAAAAGTTTGAGAGTAGGATGGCTACTATAAGCTATAAAAACGATATATACGGTTAGCAAACCGCGTGTAAGGGTGAATGGGAAATCAAGTAACTGTTTCGATAGTATGAAAGGCGGTAGACAAGGATTTTTCATGGACAAATTTTTAAGAATGGCCCTTTTCGAAGAAGGTGATGATCTCGAAACAGTAAGGGTACGTGGGTTAGTGTCCGCAGATGATAAGATCACACGTCACTCCCATTAAAAACTCGTAGAAATCACGTGGTTTTTAAGCATTCTTGAAATCTCTTAAAATATTTAAAGTGATATAAAATACTTTGAGATCTTGGAATATTTATTAAAATTCATTATAAGGCGCATATCAAATTTCTTGCAATCCTATAAAAATCCTTTGACATTTTGTGAAGTCCCCTGGGCTCATTAAAAATATGCATAAACATTTTGATTCCAATAAATTCCTTTATGGAATTGATATTAAATTTATTTTGCTTCTGTAAATGTTCTATAAAACCTAAGGGCTCGAAAAAAATAATAAAATAAGCATTTCATTCTGGTAACTATCTGTTTACTTAATTTTAATATAAAGAATAATGATAATCACATTTTTAATTATTATATTTTCTATCATAAAATTGTCATTAAATACAAAAATTTATAATTGTAAAATAAAAGCATACTTCTCAATCTTTCAGATACTTACTTGTACACTTATTGCAATTAATATTGTGTAAAACACTGATTTTACTGTACAATAGAAAATTATATTTCCTTCTTCGAGCCTCGGATTTGCTAAAACTGAAATCAAACCTATTTTCGTCTTAAAACAACACCCTCTATCTTAAAACAGCATTTGTTTCTGTTTACCTCTATGCATTGATTATAAATTTTTTACTCACGATACCCTAAAAACTAGATTAGTAGATTGATGAAAAGCGGAAGACATTTTTCATTTGCACGAAAGCAATTGATTACAGTAGAAGCTTAGTAATCAACCTTCTTCGAGCGTGCTCCACGTTAGCTTCTGCAATAAAATATGTGCTAATGGAATACATTTTAGCACCATTTTGTCTTTCCATGTACATCAGGGGCTGTCGGGTGGGACTAAAAATGCAAAAAGTGTTCAGGGTAGTAGAAGGAGATTACGGGTGAGCATTTGCACTACCAACTAGTTTCTCAAGCGGTCTTACGTCTCTGCCAGACGAGGCCCTCGAGTATTCAACTGCTTTTCTGGATTCGCCTTCAAGCTCTCTAAAAGTAAAAGATTATGAAAATAAAACTGCCCCTTCTTTTCCAGTTAACGTGTCAATTACTCTAATTTGGAATCTTGATCTAATTTTTTAAAACCCTACATTTTATATAAGGCCATTTTTAATTAATTTCAATCATTTTTTGTTTTTTACATTCACATCAGCAATGAGAAAGTAAGGACTTGGGCCAATTATGACTTTATGAGTGGGTTGAGAGTCACCTAAAAACAGAATAATGTGCAATTTAGAGATATATTTAGTTATCTTATGGACAATAAGCATCGATAATAAAAGTCAAAAATATAAAGAATGAGATCACACATAGAAAAGTATTGTGGAATACTAAAATTTAAAAAAAATCTAATATTTTACTCATGTACCCGTTTAAACTGAAAGTCTTTAAAAACTGAACGTTAAATTGTGAAAAATAATGTTTTAAATGTTACCATGTTAATGGCTTTGAAATTTTCTATCTGAAGAAAGTCTTCATTCTGAAATGAAGTTCAATTTAATATTTTGATTAAGCTTAAATGCATTAATTTATTGTTGAGCTTAGGTTTCTTGACCAGGCAATATGTATTAATTAATTTTAGATGTTAAATTTTTGTTTTTGTTTACTCGTCTAAATCAATATTATTAAAATATTGATAAATTTTTAAGATTGTGAAAAAAATATCTCTATCTCCGCTGGCAGAAAGATATTCCATTCATTCGGTCGCTCGCTTCTCTTCAATTCATTCCCGTCCTAGAAGAAGTTCCAAATCAAAACTAAAATTGTACATACTTCCATAATGATTCCATATTTAATTTTCTACTAAGTCTATTATTTTTAATTATTATTTTTTACGATTATAATTCATCTCTATTAAATAGACATTATATACTATTCCTTGCTTTGTATATATTTAAATTAATCCATCTTTGAATTTAAATATAATTTCAAGTTTATATCATCCGTCATATGATCATTTATTATACAAAATGCATTAACAACAAGTTTTTGTGCAACATTTTTGTGTCTTCTTCAGGTTAAAACTTATAATTTAGTGATTATAACATTTTTAGACAATTAAATCCTGGTTTTTGCATGTGTTATTTTCCATTTCCCAATCGGAAATATAAGTTCTTATTACAAACACTATTTTTAACAAGTGTGGAAAAAATCAGCCCGCGACGCGGGTACGTTCTCATCACGCGAAACGCGATGAACACGCGATTAAAGCTCCTTCGGATTTAAGGAACACATCCTTATCACGTGTCTCGTGCTTCGCACTCGATTTTGTCCAAACATTGGACCTTCTCTGCATTATATTCTACACTTGCATATCAAATGTATTTCATTCTCATTTTTCATTTTGTTTGTCGGCTTGTTTTTCCAAAAATATATTTTTTTTATTTTTAAACTTATTTTTTATGAATAAAAGAAAATCTACTGTTCCTATCTAAAAATTGTTATCTAAAATTTTGTTGATCATTTTTCGCTGAACAACTTTTTTCTTTAAATTTTTTATCTTACCTTGTGTCGTTTTTCAAAAATATATATTTTTTATTTTTAGTGTTTTTTTTTATTAAAACAAAAACTACGTTTTCGTCACCGTTAAGAATTAGGCTAACTTAATATTGTACGAAAATTAGTAAATACGTAAAAGTGTTAAATGAAATAAAAATCTTTTAAAATGTCTTATTTTTATAGATTAAGGAGCCGAGCTTACTTTGCAAACTGTAATACAAAATACTGGAGTTTTAATTTTTGTAGGCTTAATGAAGTTAGCACAATTCTTATCCGTAGCGGAAATATAGACTACTATTCATAGAACGTATCGTTATGTCTATTCATTTTTTTCATAGCTTGTGTTGTTTATCCAAAAATTGTATTTGATTTTTTATTATTAAAGCCTAAATAGCGTGTCTCATCAAAAAATAATTCATACAAAATTTGAAGTTCTTTTTTAAGTGAACAACTGTTGTCAAATTATTTTTTTCCGTAACTTGTGTCGTTCGTCCAAGAATTTTATTTTTTATATCCAATGCTGTTTTTTAAGAATAAAATAAAATGTACATGTCCTACAAGAAAGTGAGGAATAACAAATTTGCAAGTCCCTTTTGGGTGCTCAAATAGAGTTGGGCTATAATCAAATTTCTTCTAATATTACTAACTTATGTATTTATTTATTTATTTTTGACCATAGTTGTTAAAAAATTGTTTTCAATTAACAATGTTTGTATTAAAAAATCATATTTTCTATTGGGAAATGAAGGAATAACACCTGCGCAAACAAGGATTTAGTTGTCTACAAACTTTTTAAATACTAAATTATAAATTTTAAGCTGAAGAAGGCACAAAAATGTTGCCAAAACGTTGTTGTGAACGCATTTGTATGATAAATGGTCGTCTGACCGATGATATGAATTTGCAATTGTATTTAATTTAAAGTTGGATTCATTTATTCTGATGGGCGATCTATAAAGGCATTTTGTTGTTGTATAAACTTTCAACTATATTTTTAAAAGTATTTATTTGATCATAATATAAGGTTTTATATTTTTTACATTCTGAAGGTTTCAGAGTTTAGAGATTTAATTAATTATAAGCTTGGAAATATAATTTGATTTTTCAATGTCCTAATTTTAATAGTTTTGCTCTTGGAAATTTTTTTTTTTTAATTTCGAATTTCTCAGTATGAGATTATTGAATTTTAAAGCTTTAGAATTTTTATATGGTATAATTTATAATAATTAATTGATCCATATTATAAATTCGTTCTATTTTAAATAAAAAATTATATTTTTTTGTTAGTGACGTTCATACAACTTCACCGCATCTAGTTAAAAAAAAAGTTATCACATACATTTCATATATATATATTTGTTAAAAAATCATTTTTTTATGATTCAACTATTAAAAAATTAGAGATGCACTTTTCTTTAATTTAGATTTAGTGAATTTCTTCTATAACTCTCTATTTCTTCCTTTACAATTCCTTTTTAAATTCTTTATTTCTATTTTATTACTACGCGATAAAACAAACTTGTCGATAATCGCAGTTTTGGTGAACCTTGGTTTAAAGAGGGGTTTGTTATTTATTGCGGCTGTTAACGTTCTTCCTCTAAATCTGACTGAGTTCTCATTTTCCCGCGAACAATTACACCCCTTGCAGATCACGACTGCGTGATTATTTCATTAACGTCTACCGCGCTCATAGGACGTGTTAACACCATTTATTTACAGCTCCCTCTGGCTTGCTCCTTTCATTTCTGCGCGTTCAAATCGTCCCACCGTCACGTGCTGTGTCACATAATTTAAATTATCCGTAATAAACTAATTGCAAAGCTACATATTAAATTACATATTATGAAACCACGCAATAAGATAATTTAAAAACGAAGAGAGAATAGATCGGGATGGTGAATAGAAAGGATACTTTAACTGTGTACAATTTAACACAGTTAAATTACTTTAATTAATAGCACACTTGCACATTATTAGAATGCATAGATATGATATAAAAATTAAAGAAACTATCTAATTTTAAGAAACCTTCTATTAAATGATACAAATATTTGTAGGAATAGCAAAGATTTCTTTTTAATTTCGTTGCACACATGCAAAAATATTTTGGCTGGTCCAACATAATGGTTGTTCTCACAATCAGTCAGTGGGCTCAAAAGATGTTTTGAGATTACAAAGTGCTGTTTGGAATTATCATGATTAAAATTCTAGTTTGGAACTTTAAATTTTTTCAATAAAATTTGGAAATTTTAATTATCGAACATTTTCTGCTCAAAATCTGTATTTTTAAAAGGATCTGAACCTTTTTCGAACTAATATGCTTTATTTTGTATGAATTATTCTCAATAAGGAGTCTATTTAAAAACTGTTCCTAAATCAATAAACTTTTGAATCGACGTTATTTATCTACTATCGAATTCAAAAGCTGCGTAAGAACATTAAAAGTAACTGTTCAGAGAAAAATATATTTTTTTAAACTTCTCAAAAACAATTAGATATCTCATGTTTTTAATGAGGGTACTCTATATACTGCAGCAGTCCGTTTATGAAGCAAAAAATAAAATTAAATCTCCGCTACTCGTTAAAAATTCTACATTACATTTTCATTAGTATAATCAGGGAATACTATATTTGGTATCATTATTATTAATTATAATTAATTTTAATAATTTTATTAAAAATTATTAACTATATGAAATATTTCGATCAACTTTGGAATAAAGCAATAATCGAGTAAGCTAATGTAGGGAAAATATGCAAGAGTAGGTCAATTTTAAGATTAGGTCTTTCAAATTTATTAAAAAAACCATTAAAAAATTTTGTTAAAACTTTAACCACAATATTTAGCTTTTATCTAAGACTTAAGCAAGGGAATCGACATTTCCTAGCAAACAAAATGACGGGAAATTTGTTTATAATATAATTGGGATCAGAAATAACTTTACAATAAATACGCGGAACATAGTCTTGTAGAAAAACTCATCGTATTTATATTAAGGGTGTTTTTAACATTTACTAAAGATTCAAGCAAGGGCATCGACATTTCTGAACAACTAAATTATCAAATTTTTCACTTTATTGCAAACTCTTTATCAGATTCGTCTACCTTTTACAAGTTTCGTAAAGCATTACGTCCAAAGAAAACTTATTTATTTAAAAATTAGATAAATTACTACCAGTTAGATTTTACACGCACGGCGGTTGCATGGATGCGACGCATTTTCGACTTTCATTTGATAAATCATGAAAATAACGATTTTTCGTGAATGAAAATGGTTGTATACTTTTCAATGGAACTCCTTATTCCTATTAAAAGTTAAAAATAACAACCGGAAAAATTCAAGAAGACATTTGGTTAAGTGCGTAGTTTTCTTCTGATATCAAAAGTGATTAAGTTAAGAGATCATCTTTATATCAGTTGATTATGTTAATCCGAAAATTTCCTAAGGTGTAAGCTGTTAATAATTGGATGTTTCTCATGTTGCCTTCTGAGAATTATTAATACAACCACTTAAAACAATTTGAGGGCTTTTTTTATAGGGCCATATTTGTGATGATGTATCTAAATGTCAATATGTGTATAAACATTTAATAATAAAAAAACTGCTATCTTATTAGCCATTTAAAAATCGTGATTTTTCTTATTTTATCTGTTTTGTGGTTAAAAATGCAACCCTGGAAATAATTCGAAATACTAAGAAAACATTTTCTAGGTAATGAAATGTTTTCCTGGGATTCCGAGAGGCGTTTGATAAGTCCTTTCCATGATTGGATAAAATATGTATATGGTATGTGTAGTATTGATTTTGAGGTTCTTTCTAGAAAAAGCAAGTATGTTAATTGAGTGTAACTTATCAAACAAGGGGGACACAGTAATACTGGAAAAGCTTTCCCTGCATATTTATCCTCGAAATCAACGGCAGGCGTGACAATGCAAAATTCGGTTAATAGAAATATCCAGCGGTCGAACTGTGACCAGTTTTAATTACGGATTCAGAATGGTCTGGTCCAAATCACACATAGAGAGTGTACAAATAGTATACAAACTAGTTTTAGTTTTAAAAATTTCTAAATATTCCAGAATGTAGAATTAATGAAAAGGTCAGTCATGAAAAAAAAAAATATTTTAAGATTCATGTACTTTTGTAAGTTATCAAGCGAGTTACTTCTTCTGTTTTCGGTAAATTTTTAAACTTATTTTCCCCCTTTCTTGAAATTGAGTTATTCAATATTGGACACGTTTAAGTTTCCCGTGTTAAAAATGAATAATCTAATATATATAAGACCTTGAAATTTTGTAAACAATTTTTTAGATTGTTTTTTTACGAATGAGATCTTTCCAAATTAATACCGTTTAAAGTTTAAATTTATTACATTCTCATTATAAAGACAAGGTATTAGTTTTATGTGAAAACTGACTATCGCTGAATTCTTTAAGTCTTCACGATTTGAGACCCCCTGAATTTGGAAAAACCGGTTTTTTCGATTATTTTTGTCTGTCTGTAGTTGTTTTCGTCAATCACGTTGTTGATCAAGTTGCAATTTTTTGAAAAACGACACAAGCTACTGAAAAAATACTCCAAAGTTGTTTGCCCTAAAAAGAGCTACAAACTTGTTGTTAATTATTTTTTATAGGATGCGTATTTTTTAAATTTTAATAAAAAGGATTAAAAATAAAGAAATTAAATTTTTGGAAAAATAGCGCACGGTACGAAAAAAATTAAAATAAATTTTTTTTTGGAGAAACGATACAACCTATGAAAAAATAACGTTAAAAATAAGAAACAAATAAATTTGTTGAAAAAGGACACTAGGTAAGAAAAAACTAACTTGACAATAGCTGTTCATCCCAGAAGGATGTACACATTTTTTATAATTAATTCTTAGATAGGCCAAATAGATTTTTTTTACGTAAGATTGAAAATAAGGAAATTATGTTTTTGAAAAAACGACATATGATCCGAAAAAAATTAAAAGACAAACGCTGTTTAACCAGAAAAGTCTACAAATTGGTGATAAGGTCTTGTTATAAAAATATGTTAAAAATAAAAAAATTAGCTTCTTAGAAAAAGAACACAAACTACAATATAATTTTTAATATAATTAAATATTTAATACCAAAATTCTTTTTTTCAATGGGATGCGCATTTTTTTAATTATAGAAACAAGATAATGAAATACCTTTGTTTCATACCAATGTATATTATGAATGGTAAAAATATAAAATTTTTGAATTGATAAATTTTGTATGGTAGCTGGGAATAAAATTTAAAGCAAAATAAGAAACAAATATTAAAATAATCATGATGAATAAAATTTGTAGTTTATTTTGCAATGTCTAAATAAGCAATCCCATACCGCGATACAGAAATAAATGTAATATTCATTTGACATAAAAGTGCTTAACATAATGTAGATAAGTTGACATTTTGGTCAAAATCAAGTGCTAAGTACGTGATACGTTTGGAGAATGTGTTCGTTAAAGCCAAAGGAGCTTTAACAAAAGAGAATTCAAAATCAACAAATTTCAGTTATGGATGCTTTGATCTTTAATTTAAAAAGTTATGTGCCTAAATGCGGGGGGAATACAAAGACCACGCGCCCAGACGTGCTCAAACTTGCAGGTAGGACGCGCACAGCGCGATGAGACTGTACTAATTTTTAATGAAGAAAGTATGATTTATTTTGTTTATAATTGGATGCAATTATACTTATAAATTATATACATTACATAATAATCGTAAACTTTGGTATGAACTTTATATTAGATTCGTGTTGCGGTCGGATCGAATTGTTCGATTCGATCAGCGTAGCGATCCAATGTCAAAAATCCGATATTCGATCCGCGTTACGATCGGATCGAATTTTTTTATTCGATTGGTAGGTCGAAAAACCGACATTCGATCCGCGTTACGATTGAAAATATTTAAAATCCAAAATGCGACTAACGAAAGACATTTTAAGTTTTTAATTTATAATTTCAATTCTAAAAATCTAATCTGATGCATATAGAATGCAGATTTCAGATCCAGAGAGACGTGAAGGCAATAGTTTGTCAATCTGCTGGTTACTATTACGCATCCTACATATAGTTCAACAATAAAAAAGTTCATGCTGGTAATTTTTATTTTAGTAATTAAAACTTGCTCTACGAATACATAGTAACTAGTAATAATAATTCTTTAGGTGTTATTCATTTTAAGATTTGTAAAACGTTTTTTAAAGGCTTTAAAGGTTAATATTTATTTTCTTGTTTAATATTCTCAAGGCAGAATTATAAAGGGGGAGGATCGCTACTGAAGGGAGGCCCAATATTCTGTTATTACTTATTACCCTAGCTTTATTTAATTTTTTTTCATCAAATAACAGTTTTTAAAAATGTGGCAGCTTCGCGTGCACACTCTCATCGCGCGCTTTGCGCACGGCTCGCTTCACTCGCAAATTTGTGCGCGCCTAAGGTGCGCGACTGTTCGTTCGCGCGCAATATAGCCAAATAATTCTTTTCTTCAGATCAACAAAAGATATGGGTCTGGCTTAGATACAAAGTCAAGTAAATCCATTCACACAGTTCGAGTGTTAATAATTTTACAATAATTATTTTACAATGAAATTCTAAATCTGTTCAAAGTTAAACAATTCACAAATTTGGATGTTGAAAATTCAAACCTATCAATACGGAAGCCTTAATAATTAAGCAAATTGAAATTTCTAATAGAAACTTTATAAATTAGTTTCAATGTGAGAATAACTTAAAATCAATATATTCATAATTATAAACGCTTTTATTCCATTTAAAATCCTATTCAAATATTGTTTCAGTCTAAAATAAACCATTTTCAACCTAACCAGTTTGCAATATTTTAATAAAAAATATTTGAAAATGAGCAACTATATGAATCACATATTCAAAACTAAACAATTTGAAACTTTTTTTTTTGAAATAGAAAGCCTTGAATGGTAAAAATTTCAGAGTGGAACATTTAAACTTTTAACTTTACAATTTTAACTATAACGTTGAATAACAATTGAACATTATGAATTTGAAACGGAAAAATTAAAATCAACCTTGGTTGTTAATTTTTTCTCAATTGCATGAGGAAGTTTTTTGGTTTTCAATTTTTGTTCAGAGGAAAAATGGAAAGCATTATATTTTTTAACATTTTTATCAAGCTTGAAATGTGGAAATTTAGGTTCTTCAATTTTGTTTAATTGGCAGTACATTTTATACATTAAAGGTTTGTATTGATTTGAAAAGAAAGAATAGTTTTAATTTAGGGCATTTAAAACAATGGTGTGAAAACGCTATGAATTAGTTATGCATATATAAGGATTTTCAAGCGCTATTTTTTAAGAGTATTCTATTTTCAATTTTTAAAAATGTCCACGGTTCTATATTTTTCTCATTCTTCTTAAAAAATTGAAATTAATTAAGGGAGCGTTGATTTACGGAAAACATTTTTCAAATAAAAATTATTATTTCGTTGCGATGATTATGTCGACTTCTGTCAAGGAATATTTTTTCCGTTCCATGGATATACATTT
>JAAAKG020133000.1:0-14317 GCA_010014905.2 Druon quercuslanigerum
ATTTATATGTATATATGTTTCAATTTGAAAAACTTTTTCTTTTCCTTTTTTATGTCAAATGCCATATGTCATATTATGATATATGTTATATATCTTGATGTCAGCCCTCTTTGACGCCTATGAAGCGGGGCAAAACCAAACTTTTTACTCCCTAGGGAGTAATTTAAGAAATTTTTGTAGCAGATAATAGAATTTTGCGGTAATTTATGGAAAGTTACCATATGTAATTCATCAAAATACCGTAATTTACTAAAAATTTTCGGAAATTTATATATTATTTTAAACTGAATGTTGTGTAATTTATCTTCAGATTTCAAGAATTATCTGTCCTATTATCGTTTTTTAAGTTTAAGTTTTTTAGTTTTTTTAAGTTACTTTTTATAAATGTAAATCAGCGAAATACTACTAATGGAATTAGAGAAAACTGAACTCCTAATATCAGTGGGAAACAACAAATTCGATCTGTCGAAATATTAATATTTTAAAATTTGATATTTAAAAAGTATTACTAATTTTAGAGTGAAAAAACATTAATTTACTTAGAGCTTATTTAACATGCGTTTATTGAAATGAAAAACGTGCCAAACAGATAAGTTCAATAAAAAAACATGTTTGTGTCAAATTTTCAGCTTTATTGAAATATGAAGACGGCAATATTGTGAAATTTGTAAATATACTAAGTCCCATGATCATGGGTCGCACTACAAGAATTATATATTTACACACTTAATCTATTTTATCATCTTACATTATTTACTGTAACTAGCATCATCAATTTTTATTGCAGAATAAAAATTTTGAAGAAATGTTTATTTGCTTAAAGATTTTGATCAATGGATTTTGATCTGAGAAGAAGGAAATAAGTTTTTCAGTTTGTTTTCAACTTGTGTAAATATAATTTTCCTAAAATTCTGGATTTTGAAGATAAAAAATATTTGATAAATTGTCTTCAAATCTTGCATCTTTTTTCTCAGCATTTTATAAAATATTTCACAATCTTACATTTCTAAGGTGGAGAAAATCCCTGATTATGAAAGACTTGACTCTAAGCAATCAAAAAAATCTTCACCTGAAAAAGGAAATTTTTATTTAAGTATTTTCACTTTTATTCGAGCATTTGAATTTTAAACTAAAGAAAAATAGAATTCTTAACGAAAAATATGATTCCTACAAAAATCCAAAATCAAACAAAACAAATGAAATTGATGATATTCAAACTAAAAAATATTTTAATATAAAATCAAAAAGAGTTGAATTTATCAAAATAACGAATGAAATTTAATAGTTGCTTTTTGAATTTTAAAGTATGATATTTCCACTAAAAGATATGGGTTTTCAATCCAAAAGGACGAAATTTCAACAGAATTCCTAAATTTTCAGGCAAAAAAGATTTTTAATAAAAAAAATATATTTTAAACGTAAGAAAAATATCAAATTAAATCAATTTAAGATATATTATAATTTTTGGAAAATTTATCAATGTTTTAAATTATTTCTGATCGCTCAAAAAATTCAAAAACTGCTAAATATCTACGACATTGAAGTTTGGCGCACAGATATGAATTAAAAACTTTTGTAATTATTTTTAAGAAAACTATAAGCTATAACGAGAAAGTAAAAATGCTTTCAGTTTCGTCCTTTTCGCTTTTGTTAAAAAAATGTGTTGAATAATTACATTTTTTATTGTTATAAAAATACTAAGCGTTGAATCAAAAACACCAAGAATACTGTTCCATCTTCTTGAAAATATCAAGTTGTGATTTTTTAAAACAAGTTTTAAAACAATTAGCGCATTTTTGCTTGGCATAAAGTTGTTGTGTGCATTTAGATATGTATTTAAAAGTCATTTAATTAATTTTAATTAATCTCAGAAATAATCCCTTAATGCCTTATTGTAATTAGTTCTTGATTTTTTGATACGATGCTTAGTTTGTTAATAAAAATTACACAAATATGAAAAATAATTTAAATTTGATGAATCGAGATGTATTTTTACGTTTTTGATATGATTTTTTTTTAAAATTAATTACAACTTTTCAAATTCATATCTTTTGCAAACTGCAAAATTACCTTGAAATCTCACCCATTTTTTATCCAACATTATAAAATATTCGGCAATCTAAAATCGTTAACACAGAGAAATTGTCTATTTCTGAGATTCCCGAATTTAAATAATTACATTTTTTTAAGTAGCTAATAAAATGATAAATAAAATATAGCACTTTTATTTGATGATCATATTACCTATTTATTTGTTATGTAAAATATTTTTTATTGTTTACATTCGGGAATTTTTTAATTTAGAATTTAATAATTTAAAATTTCGATATTTAACGAGTCGACAATTTTGTATGTAAGTTCGGGAATTTGTCATTTCGCACATTTCACTTTTCGGGGATTTCAGTAACGAGATTTGTATTTTTCGGAAATATATCTTTTGAAAGCATTTTTAATCATTTTAACTTCTCTTTAAAATTTAATTTCTCAAAATGAAAAATCATTTTTAAATATTCCAGGTGTTCAAAGAAAATTTGCTTATTATCTTGAAAAATGTCAAAACTTTTAAAAAAGCTTCTAATTCTTTTGTTCGAAATCTGCAAAACTAAAAAAAAAATTAGTGCCTTAGAATTTCCCGGATTATTTTGGGCAAATTTTGGATATATTTTGTAAAGTTTTAAAATCCTTTTAAATATGCTCCTAGAATTAATTTTTGAAAAAGAAGAATTAAATTTTCATGAAATCTTTCAAAATTCATCCAAAAAATATGAAATTTCAACATAAAATGTGAATGCTCTGCGAATAAGATTAATTTTTAAGCAGTTGTAATTTGAATATAAAAAAAGACATTTTTTTCAAAAGTGACGAATTTTCTACAAAAGCGTTTAAATTGTGAACCCAAAAATATAAATTTAAAAAAAGTAAATTTTTTACAAAGAGACGAATCTTTAAGAAAACACACGAAGTTTCTAGAATACTGATACATTTTAAAGAAAAGTGAATTTTTAAATGAAAAAATAAATCCTAAACCAAAAAATTATAATCTAATAAAGTGGTTAATATCAAAGTGTTAATATTAACAGAAGGAAATTTTCATAAAAATGTAATAGTTGATGTTAAAATTATAAATGATTTTGATTTGATATCAAAAATAATTTAATTCATCAAGTTAAAGAAATTTTTAAGAAAATGTTTGAATTTTCAACCAAATCATAATAATTTTCAACCAAAAAATTATGTAGTTAAAAAAAATTTTACTAAAAGGGACGCATTTGTTAAGCAAAAAGACGAATTTTTAAACAAATATTTGATTTTTCAACCAAAAGATTCCTAAATATCTTTAAAGTTGACTATACTTATTTCTAACTTTCTTTAAATCTTTTAATAATAAAAAACTGACATACAATCTAATAGATATTTTGTTACATTTTTTAAAAATCTTTTAAAATGTTTTTAAGTCTTTTTAAATGTCATAACATTCATTTTTCTAAAACAAATTTTTTAAATTTCGTACTAGGAATGTTAACAAAAACTTATAAATGTTCTAAAACTAAAAAAATGGCTTCAAAATCCTTTCAATATGTTCTTTAAATTAAATTTTCAAGAATTCATTTAAAAAAATTTGTTTTTCTTAATATCTTTAAAAATTCTTAAGAAGTTTTTAAATCTTTTATTCCAAATCTTCAAAAATATACATTCAGTTTCCAGTTTTTTGAAATCTTTTCCAATGCTAAATCATTTATAAAATATTCTCAAAACTTCAATAAATCTTTTAAAATGTTTCGAAATATTTTAAAATATTCCCTTTAGATCGTTCAAGATTCTTAAGAAGCTTCTAAATTTTTTGTTGAAATCTTCAAAAATCTACCTTAATTGTTAAAAATCCTACGCAATTAAAAATATTGCATCAAAATATTATAGATTCTTTTTCCCATTCTAGTCGCGTAATAAATCAAAATAATAAATTTTCACCAGTAAAGAGACTTGCTTTCAAAAACATTTTATATGAAAAGACCATTTTAATCGTGAATGTTTTTAATTTCATTTTATTTATAATAAATCCAACAGTCCGTGGACATCAACGCATTTTACTATTATGACTGATTTAATAACTGATGAATAGGGTGGCTCAAAAAATGACATTTGAAAAATTACAACAGGTACGTTGACCAAATCATTCTCTTAGGCAAACAAAATTTACCCATGTTTTTCAATTGAAAAAAAACAATTTAGCTTTTGCTGTAGCAATTTTTATCTCTTATGAAGTTTAGCATGTAAAGTTCTTCCAATTTTTACTTCTTCGATTTTAATCAGGAAATTATAAGTCAATCAAAAATCGCATAAAATAGCAATATTTGGAGGCTCATTGTAAGCCTCGGATGTAATTGTGTAACTTGATATTTTAAAGAGACATTTTTGAAACTATTGAGAGCAGATTTCTAAACAAAAATTAAATAAATTTTTAATCACTGACAATGAATATAATGGCCGAGTAATAATAAGTTAATAAATCTATAACTGCTCTCCAATAAAAAAACATGTTAAATTTATTTGCCAAAGAAAAAGATTTGTTCAACGTGCCCACTGAAATTTCTCAAATTTTACTTTTTGGGCCACCCTACTGATGAATAGGGTCAAAGGTGGGATCGCAACTTGAGTACATAGTATTATAATTTCGTAAGAAAATTGTGAAAATTTTAAATAAAAATATAATCATTTTAACTTGCCTCCTACTCTCGAGAGACCATTCATTAAGCGTGTGACAGTATTGATTATAGTCAAATCGAGGTGGTATAAATTCACCCTTGGTCTTAATACTATGAAACTTAAGGAAACGTTTCTGGCACTTCTCAATAGATTCTGACAGATATTTTACTTTCGGATTCTAGAGAACAGATCCATACTTTAATTTAGACCTGACTAGAGCATAGTGTAGCATTCTCAACATAGATTCTTGTTTGAAGTTGCGAGAAATTCTAAATAAAAACCCTAACGATCGATTTCCTCTGCAGACAATATTGTCTACCTGAATGTTTACTTCTAATGTTGTTTTAATAAATATCTAGGTTGTTGCTTGTACACCAATGAATAAAATTATTGATGTCCAATTGTAATTCATCACAATCCTGCAAGTACTCTACTGGTTTGTATAATTTAGCATCATCCGCGTAAAATAAGGAAAAGTGTTTGATCACAGCATCAGCAGCGTTCATTAGTATAATAAAAAGTAAAGGGCAAAGGTAGGATCCTTGGGGAACTCCAGAGGTAGGTGTGAAAGGGAAGGAAGTGTAACCGTTGTACTGAACTACCATTGGACGAATAAATAAGTAACAGTACTAGTAGTAATAGTAGTAATAGTATAGTAATAATAAGCAAACACTACTAACTAACACAGTAAAAACATCTCTGACCATCCTCTTAGCAATGAAAGGATTTCAATCTTATCTAAAGGACACAGTTTTGCAGTAGCTCCCTCCAAAATCCCGAAAATATAAATCATCAGTAATTTGAAATCCACAATCTATAACCTTTCACCTGAAAAAGTAAATGACATACGACGTAAGACGGCCAAAATTTTACGCCAAGCCCAAACGCCTGCCTCAGACTTAACAAAACAAGAAAAAACCCCAATTAAAAAAATTTCATCGGAATAAAGAAATTATAATATTACCCGTAGATAAAGGCAACACAAGATTAATAATTTATAAGGAAAACTATTATTATAAAATTATGTACCTTCTAACTGACGATACATACAAAAACCTTAAAAAGGACCCCACAAAAACTATAGTCAGTAAAACGAAACCCCTTCTAAAAAACACTAAACTTGACAGAAAAACAATATCTAAATTAATACCTACTAATCCCATCTCTCCAAGACTTTACGGACAAGCTAGCATGCTTCATCCAAAACTCTTTTGACTTTATCAAAAAGATATAACAGATTCGCATTCAACCCCAAGACATCATAGTGAGTTTGGACGTAACATCCGTCTTTACGAAAGTACCAATTTCTGATACAATTGATATTATTAAATCTTTGGTAAACTTCCCTTCGGAGGTCATACCTTTGATAGAGCACTGTCTCGATAATACTTACTTCTCTTTCAATAACCAATTCTATGAACAAATTTTAGGATCAGCAATAGGATCTCCAAACTCACCTGTAATCCTAGTACCACCACAGCTGTCTGTGGTGGAGGGGAGGCGATACCCTTACTTAGCGCGTCCCCAGGTGGCAAATAGGAGAATGCTCGCTGGAAACAGAGGGTAGGTCTGAATTAAAATAGGCCCTGTGGACCAAACACAGAGGTACCAGGGAGTGGTATCTCAACCGATGTCTCTAGGATAACAGGTTGCCTCCTAGAGTATTTAGACCTTACCTCCGCATGCGCGGTTCTGCGGGGATGAACCTTTACTTTCCTAGCTACTCGTGGGATTATTATGGAGGAATTTAAAAATACATTGGATTGGCTGACGAGTTAGTAGTTACCTTAATGGAAATGCAGGACTTCTGTGAGATGAAGGAAAATATGTTTCTACCTATCAGGGTAGGACTTGAGAAGGCGCGGAAAATTGTATCTCAAATGCAAACAGATGCATTTGTGTCAAAAGCGCTCTTTCTGAACTATATTGAGAGTGTCGGAGAGACCGCAAAACGAAGAGTGGTAGCGCCAATGAAGTAAGCTGAGGAAGAGAAGGACACAATAGACTTACGAAGTCATGATAACTTCCATTTTCCATGATAGGAAACGAGAGAGGGCGTTGACTGTCTCTCTAGACAAAGAAGTAAACCACCAAGAATGCGTGACATTCCAACGCCCACGACCTCCAATGCTGAGAAGACGATTGGAAAGCTGAAAATGGCTACTAGCAAGACGAGGAAGAAGAAGCAGAGTTGAGCTCGACCTGAGGCGGTTCTCATCAAACCAGCCAAAGGTCGAAGCTATGCGCAGGTCCTTAGAAATTGTAAGGAAAAGATTAACCTAACGCCCTTAGTGTTAAGATCAGGGGGTTTAGCGAAAGGGACATGGCGAAGTGTTTGTGGAGGCTGATCCAGCTGCTGGTGGCAGAAGTAAATTGTCGACTGCCATCAAGCAGGCTGTTGGTGGTGGGGGTAGAGTCCTAGAGCTCGTCCCTCGTGTCGAGATCGAGATTCTCGACCTTGACACAGTAACTGTTAAGGAGGATGTTGAAGTGGCAATAAGAAGCCACTTCATGGAAGCTGTTGAGGTAAGGGTCAGTGTAACTAAGAGACCCTTCAGAGGTTGTCTGAGGGCATTTGTGGAACTGGGATAGGAGTAAGCAGGGAGATTGGTGCGAAGAGGACATCTGAAATAGGATGCTTTCTCTGCGCTGCAAATGAGGGGAAGCCCCGGACTGATCATCGTCCGGGCGCAATGAGCTGTTTGACGTGAAAGGAAGCCACCCTTTCTAGGAAGCCTCCAGAACGACAGCATTAAAAAGTCTAAGTTGGCTAACAGCAGGAAGCCGAAGCACGGCTTATTAATAGTTCCTGAAGTAACGCGAACGCGGGTTCCGGGAAGATTGGTTAGCAGCAAAAAGGAGGGGTTTTAGTCAGTAAGAATCTAACACTACCTATGGACACTACGTATGGGTGCCTATGCAAGGTTTCCCCTTCTACAAAAAAAAATCTCACCTGTAATAGCCAAAATCTTTATGGAACATCTAGAAACCAAAATCTTTAATCAATCCATGTTTAAACCGGAATTTCGGTTCCGTTACGTGGACGAAACTTTTGTCATCTGGCGACATGGACTAAATGAACTAAATCAGTTTTTCGATTTCATAAATTAATTGCATCATAATATCCAGGAGTCACATAAGACCAAATTAAATTACTTATTATCTTTTCGAAGACCTTTGAAAAATTACTTCACAGTTCAATTGGTTGATAATTCTCTACAAGAGATTTATCTCCCTTTTTAAACACAGGACACACTTTAGATAATTTCCAGGTATCCGGAAATGTCCCGGATGATAGAGACATATTATAGATGTACGTAAGAGGTTCCGTAAGTTCTTTGGCAAATTCTGTTAGCAGGAAACTCAGAATTTCATCAGGTGCCGAAGTAAATTTGTTTGGCATTGACTTTAACATGAGTGTTACTTGTTCACGTAGAACGAAAAGAAAATCACATAGTAACTTATGTAAATTCTTAGATATCGCATAAATATATTATGTAACTAATATAGATTTTTATGATTTTTAACAAAAAATTTAGAAGCTTTTTAAGAATGTTAAAAAGTTTGAAGTAAAATAATTTTTTTAATTTTTCAAGAAAAATCTTAATTGATTCTTTTTTTCAATAATACCAAGAGAATGTTATTGAAGATTGCAATCCAATTTAAAGAACTTTTAAATTCTCAAAAAACATCCAGAAAAATGTCAGGAAATTTTTTTAGTAATAGAAGATTTTTAAAAGCTTTGGAAAAACTCGAATCATTAAAAGAATAATAATGATTTTCTTTTGAAAAGTGAATTATATAAGAATATTTTCAAAAAATGCGGAAGATTGTTTAAATTCTCGAAAAAATATTTCGTAGATTTTGAAGCAATTTTTGTAGCGTAAAAGGATTTTTAAAAAGCTTTTTATACGAATCCATTTCTTGTGGTAGAAATTTTATTTATTTTTTGGTTTCAAATACGAGCTTTCGGTTAAAAATGAATCTTTTTTGTTTTAAAATTCAATTATTTAGTTGAAAATGACTTTTGTTGATGAATTCAACTCTTTTTAATTTAAAATTAAAATCGATTATAGCGGTAATATCAACTAATAATTTTTTCGTTGAGAATTAATTTCTGTTTGCTTAAAATTCTACTCTTTAAGAATTCAACTTTTCGGTTAAAATTTAAATTTTGTTGAAAATTCGTATCTTCAGGTTAAAAATACTATTTTGTTGAAAGTTTGTATTTTTTAGATCAAAAAAGAATATGAAAGATTTAATGTCCATTCTTTTAAGTATTGAACAAAAAAAATTGGAATCCTTTTAAAAATATTTTTTTCGTAATAATAAAATTAAATATTAAATAAATAATAAAAATTAAAATTTAAAAACAAAAAATAAAGAAAAACACTTTTTTCTCCTAAAAAAGAAAAGAAAATACTTTTTTTTCATGAACAAAAATGAAAAAGAATTAATTTCAAGTGAGAAAGTTGTTGACTGAAATATAAGGGAGTTTTTTGAAGAATTTTACATCGAGCGGATTAATGCATAGTTTTTTAAAAAGATTTTAGCAAAATAGTTTATCTTCAACAAAATAGTTGTATTTTCAAAAAAAAACTCTGGATTCTTAATTTTCAATTAACTAGTTGGATTTTCAACCAAATACATAAATGGTGAACAACTTTTTCAACATCTGGAGATTAAAAGGAAGGTCGATTTAACTTATTTAATTGTAAAAATTATTTATTAATTTCAATAAAATTTTTACAGATGTACTTTTACCTTTTCGGTTTTTTTACCTTCGTCGACAAATACATAGTCGGGCTTAACTGGTGTTGCCAGAAACAGTTTAGTATTATCATCTTGGATTTTTTCTGAAAGTGCTGCCTGATTACGACATTCATCTGCAGATTGAGCGCATTTCTTAGTTATGTCTGCAAAGCATTTCTTAGCCTGACCCATGAATGATTTTACATCTTTCTTGAATCCTTTAAATATTTTTTTACAGCAGTTTTCCGCAGTCTTTAAATAAAAAAAGTAATAATTTGTTTATACATTGACATTGTTATATATTTTACAAATATTTTGCTCTCACACAATTGAATCTCAATTTTTTTAATGATATATTAAATATGAATAAAAAAAGTCAATAATTAGGAAGATTTTTCATAATATTATAGAATCTTCTAACTCAAGAAGAATAAGTTTTATAAACCCAAATAAAAAAGAACTACTATAATCTAGCGATTTTTATTGTATTTTTATTTCAGCAATGCAATAACCTCAGATGACTTTGGCAGTGACCGATCCTTTTTTTAGTGAAATTTATTTCAAAACTTGTTTCTTAACTTTTAAGTTTTAAGGAATAAAATTAAATTAATAAATGTATCAAACTGAATTGTAAAAAAGCACATTTGTGTTTGAAATAGATTATAAATAATATTTTTCAAGTACCTGAATATCCTTAGTATTTTCGATTTTATGATAACAATCTCGACATTTGCCTGTTTTGGATTCGAAATTTTTCTCCAATGTTTTACCAGGATCAGCTGATTTACTCATACAAATGGAAATTGCTTGCTGCGTCGTTATTTCTTTAGCCTTTACAGCTTCAGATTTCTCCTATTCAGAAAGAAGAACAAAATAATAACATATTTTCAGGAAGTTTTATAATTTTATAATTATATAGGAATTAGAATTTTTGTGATCTACTGGCCGCAATTTCAAGGGATGTTTGTCCATAGAGAAGATAGAATGGGTCAACGGAATTGTAGATTGAATCCGCAATATCGTCGCTTAAAGCTGCGAAGACTATCTGTAAAAATAAAAAGTGATGATAAAATTACACGGAAATATTATTTTTTAACTTTCACAAAATTATTTCCGTTTTATTTAAGATGTTTATGAAATATTTAACTCTGAGACATATTCTTTTTTAATGCTTTTCAAATAGAGCGACAAAGTATTTCCAAAATAAAAACAAAAGGGCAATAAAATTTTACTTTAAGGGCTATCGACAATTTATGTAATATTTTTAACAAATAAATTTTATAGGGTATTCAATATTCATGTATCCAAAATTATAGTACATAACGTTAAACTAAGTAATTTTACAATAAATAATTAATTTTATTAATAAAATAATTCTCTAAAAACTATTTTTATTTAAGGAAGTTTTTTCACAATTTTGTAAATTACTGCTACCCGAACAATAATTCAACAGTTTTAAGTTTGTCGGATTGATCTACATAGTAAATTTGAAAATATTTCATGGCATCTCAGAGGATTTTAAAAATAATTCAAGGAATTATTTGAAAATTTTAACGCATTTCAAAGACGCAAATAGTTTAAAAGATTTAAAAATGA
This sequence comes from Druon quercuslanigerum, assembly GCA_010014905.2. Taxonomy (NCBI): domain Eukaryota; kingdom Metazoa; phylum Arthropoda; class Insecta; order Hymenoptera; family Cynipidae; genus Druon; species Druon quercuslanigerum. The sequence continues at coordinate 11,053 of JAAAKG020133000.1, forward strand.
ATGACGGAATTTCCATAAATTGTATTTTATTTGACAGGATTTTAGGAGGTATTATAATATTTTAATGTAATTTCAAACAGTTAATTTATAAAAATTGAAGGATTTAAAAAAGATTTGAAAGATTTAAAGAAATTTTCTATTATTTCAAGGTATGACGCTTTGCACTATTTACTAAGTACATCGTTAGGTGAAGCGCTTCTATCTTTTAAATTTTCGATGTCAATTTTCGAAATCTTTAAATAACTGTTTTTTTAAATATAAAGTTAGGTGATTTCATCGAAGATTTGAGAAGACAGTATAATCTCGTTGTAAATTAAAATGTATTAGAATTAATTATAATATTAATCATTCCTTAAAGTGTTTAGCTTATTTTAAGTCACAGTTAAAATAGAACCATTTTTGACCATGGAAGAGTTAGATAAATTTTCAATTATCAAAGTAATTTTTCAACAACAAAGAAAGGAATTTTCAACAAAACATTTCAATTTCCAACCAAACAGATGAATTTTTAACTAAAATTTTTAATCGTAAACCAAAAAATCCATTTTTAAGAAAGTCTACTGAAAAAAACTTATTTTTGACAAAATATCAAAAGTATACGAAATTTAAACAAAAATCAGGAATTCCGAAACAGAAAGTTGAATTTTTTAATACAAAACAGAAATTTTTCAACAAAAAGATTAATTTACTGCCAAAATAGAAGAATTCTTAACCAAAAAGTTTAATTTTCAACTAACAAAGAAGAATTTTTAAACAAAAATATTATTTCACTACCAAAAAGACCGAATTTTCACTTAAATTTAGGCATTCTCAAACTTAAATGTTCATCTAAGAAAGAAGAACTTTTAAACAAAAAGATTAATTTACTACCAAAAAAGTCGAATTTTTAATTAAATTAAGGCCTTCTCAACCAAAAAGTTGAATTCTTTGGAAACAAATATTTTTTTTAATTTTTAAGAAATTAGATCAACTTTAAAACCTAGTTGTAATATTTTTGACCAAAAATATGAATTTTTCAACAAAAAGATTAATTTATTACAAAAAAAAGAAGAATTTTAAGCAAAATCCAAGAATTCTCAAACAAAAAGTTTAATTTTCAACTAAAAAAGCAGAATTTGAAAAAAAAGAATCATTTACTACAAAAAAAAGATGAATTTTCAATAAAATTCCAGAATTATTGACCAAAAAGTTGAAGTTTCAACCAAAAAAGATTAATTTAGTATCAAAAGAATACCAATTTTAAAGAAAATTAAAGAAATCTTAAACAAAAAGTTGAATTTTTAACTACAGATTATGATTTTTTAAACAAAAAGGTATATTTTTAGAAGGGATCTTAATGAATGTAAAAGAAACTGTGAAAGAGAAATTAAAGCCGATTAATGAAGAATTGCATAAATGTGAATTGGAAATTGAAGATCTAAAGGAAACAAATAAGGATCTAAAGACACAGCTAGAACTAGACCAACAAAAGACAGAAAGACTGAATAAAAAGAACAGTGTTCTGATTTATGGATAGGAAGGCAAGGAACAAGGAAATAATTTGGAGGATCTTTTAACTCATTTTATCAACAGCTCGCTGGAGGTAGACAACACATATCAATTTCGCAAAAAAAATGAAAATTCACAACAATCTTAATCGACGTACCCTTGCCTCGATGGGTGGTCGTAGGAGCGCCAGTCGGCCACCAATTGAGTCGGTTACGGGAAAGGGGATCAGGGGGTCTGCCACGGGTAGGTCGGTCAGGGGCACCTGACGCCGACGTCCCCTTGCCTCGATGGGTGGTCGTAAGAGCGCCTGTCGGCCACCAATCGAGTCGGTTTCTGGGAAAGGACTAGGAAGTAAGGGAGGTCGTTTGGTCGCCTACTGGGAGTGTAGGACGGCCAGAGGAGCTACCCCGAGGATAGCTCCCCGATGTTACTCGGGTCGCCGTGCCCCAGGAACTCTTCTTTGAGTCGTTACGTGTCTTTTTTATAGTCAGGTCGCGTCCGGTGGTCTGGTGGGGCTGCGCCGGCACAGAGTTCGGTGTGGGAAAGACGGGGATAGTCGGGCCGTGTGGAACAATGACCTTTGATCGCTCGGACAGTCGTGCCGTGTACAAGTGCTGACTCACGGTTTTAAGTACGCGTGTCTGTACATTCGCATCTGTATATACGCATACCTATGTATGCATGCATATATATAGCGAGCCAGGGTACTGCTGGTTACAAAACGACAACGACAAAACCTTGTTAGCTAGCAGGAAACAATTAATTCCACTATACAAGGAATTAAAATATTTTGAAATAAATGTAAAATTAAATTACGATTTCTTGATGATTAAGGGAAAACGTTGCGATCTGAACAAAGTAACACGTTTTCTGAAAGAAGTACGCTCATCGAGAAAGATAGTTCGACTTAGCGATGATAACATGGATCGAAGCGAAAAAGAATACATACTTGAACTGGATATCACTAAACAAAAAAGAAATACAAAAGGAGGAAGATTAAAGTTGAAGGCCAAAACTTGGAAAAATTTATTTTTCGAGCGGAAACAGGATCTCGATATAAGGCTGCTACCCCTTTTACAATTCTCTTCTGAAATATCGGAGGACATGGGAATTTACTAAACTTGGACCAGAAACAACAGGATCATCTTGTGGGTTACGAAATATTAGGATTTCCTGAAAACTGGCTTTGGAAAAAAGTGAAAAAATCATCAAATTTTCTAGGAAAAGGATCACAGCGTAGGAAGAGCAAGTGGAGGTATTTTCATTTTTATCAAAAAAGAAATATCTTTACTAGGTATAATAGAACTTACAAACATGTAGATTTTTATCAAACTAAGAAGTAAGAATCTAACTTTTGTAGCAGGATTATTATATTTTAAACCTAATTTACCAGGGGTATTAGTTGAAGTTTGCCGGTTTTACTCATAGATGTCTCTATAGATATGTATACATTTCTATGATTTGGCATCTATGTAAAATTTTTCTATGGCCAATAACCTTCAAAAATACACAGTTCTATTCTGCGAAAATAATAGCATCATAGTTGTTTACCTCAGTGAATCTGTTGAGTTTCGTTCCAAGTAAATCGCATTTGCGGCATTCGTTGCTTTTCTTATTTCATCAAAAGGAAAGAGCAGTTTAAGCCCATGGATTGCTGGTAGAAAATTATGGTGAACATACTCCAGTGATTAGAACATGTTAGACATGGTTTCGTCAATTTAAAAGTGGAGATTTCGATTTAACAGACAATGAACATCCTGGTGCAGCGAAAAAGTTC
>JAAAKG020133001.1:0-14317 GCA_010014905.2 Druon quercuslanigerum
TTTTTTTCAATAATAATAATATTAATACTAATAAAATATAATATCTATAATAAAATAATAATTTTAGTGTTCACTTTCTTAAGAATTTTGCCTTTTCAAAATTTTATGCATTTAATCAAGTTGATACAGTTGAAAATGTAGTTATCTTTTACTTTTAGTGAAGGGCGAATTTTTATCACACCCTACCCCTTTTCCAGCTTAAAAAATTACCAACGATTCCTAAATGTTTTTGAACAAAATTACTAATGATTTTTAAAATTCGTTGGTTAGTTAGTTGGTAATTTTTCAAGCTGGAAAAGGGTTTGGGTGTGACAAAACTGCGCCCTTCACTTATTCAGATCGAAAAATGACTGTTTTAAACACAGAACAGTTCAAAAACATTTAAAATTCATTAGTGGAACAACATTTGCTTGAAACATAATTTTAGTAATAATCATATCAATGTTAAATTTTAACCATTTGACCCCATCAGATCAGGATTTTGACATAACCTCAAAAAACCAATATGGCGGAAACTTTTTCGAAAAATTCATCGGATTCGCTTGAAACTTTAGTGAACACCCAATTTTTTATATAAGAAGAGCAGAATATTTGCTGACTATTCCAGCCTAAAATTTCTGTACAGAAACCTTGTAGGGTCCTGGACATGTTCCTACACACCAACTTGCACATGAACCTGTACAGATATTTTTGACGATTCCTGTACAGGAATTAGGCGAAAGAAAACTCTACATGATCCTGTAGAAGGTACCTATAAGCAAGGCAACCTATGAATGATCCTGTACAGGTTCCTTGAGAGAGTAATTTGAGACGCGGGTTCATGTACAGGAACTATACATGAACCTGAAAGGGAAACAATTTTGTAGCTCGCACCGAAATAAGTGTTAGCAAACGCTTTCTAAAATTGACCCTATACGTGTATCTGTACAGGAACCCGCGCCTCAATTTAATTCGCAAAGGTACCTGCACAGAAACCTATACACGATTATTAAAAGGTTTCTTTTTTGGTACAGGTTCCATTACAGGATCATGCATAGCTTCCTTCTCCAAATTCCTGCGCAAAAACCGTTGTGATTACCTATGCAGGTTCCTGCGCAGGATCATGTTCAGCAACATGTGCAGGATCCTCTAAGGATCCTGTTCAAGAATTTTCAGTTGGAATTACCTTAAATAATTTAAACAAATGGTCAATCTTCTCAATTCACCCCGATGAGTTTCTTTTTATTTTTTACAAACTAATATTGTGGATTGACCATAGAATACAAGTTGGTTGATTTTTGAGTTGTGAGGACGATTTCTCGACCGCCGACAAATTATGGACCAGTTCTAAATTGTCCCTGGTCTGAGGGGTCACATTTGGCGCGTCTATTCATCTCTGAAACCCCGAACGCCACTTATTCAATGACACTTCATGAATTATTAAAGCCATCGATCTCGGATGTCCATTCGGCAATGTGATTTGCCATCCTGACGCCGAAAAACGCGCCACAGTCGCCGGGGCTCGGTGCATGAGCAAAATAAATTTCAAAGTCGAATTCCATTACTTTTAGGTGAAACTGGTGCAAAAGTTTCGCTGACCTGTCATTACAAGCAAGTTGAAAACGTGGAGCGAGTCACTCGCAAACAAGGGCTTGCGTACCAAGAAATTCAGATTCGAACGAATCCATTCTTCTTGCTTTATTCTTTTTAAACTTCAATGAGACGAAAGAATTCTGCACGTAGCCAAGAAATAAATCTAAATCTTCAAGTTTGCATGTTGGATGATTTATTCAGATATTTGCTGTCCGCTTCGATTTCTTAATCCGAATTAGTAGAAATTTTACTAATGAGATTGGTAGCACTGTGTCTGACTGTTAAATTAGTAATTTTATCAGTTTTTTGGGAACAAAATGTTGATATTTATTTTACTAAAATAATTAGTAAGAGTATTTTACTAATTTTCTTATTAGTAATAATTTACTAATTCAATGAGTAACAATTTTTTTTTTGGAAAAACAAAGTTTTTTTTGAAAAATATACTAAAAAGGGGTTTTTTAAGGGTTCCTGTTAAGAATCTGTAACTTTTTCATGAAAATTTAATGCGCAAATGCACATTTTTGTGCGGACATTTTTAAGTACACAATTTTCTTGGAAGTACAAAATTATTTTTGACTGTAATCCTACATGGGGGGTTTTCGAGGGTGCTTATTCAGAAGGTGCAACTTTTTTTCGTAAAAATTTAATGCGCAAATGCACATTTTTGTGCGCACATTTTCAAGCACACAATTGTCTTGGAAAAACAAAGTTATTTTTGACCTAAATCCTAAGTAAGGGGTTTTAGAGGAAGTTTATACAAAGTCTGCAACTTTTTTTCGTAAAAATTTAATGCGCAAATTCCAATTCTCGTGCGCACATTTCCAAGCACAAAATTTCTTGGAAAAACAAATTTATTTTTGACCGAAATCCTAAATAAGGGTTTTTCGAGGGTGCCCATTCAGAATCTGTGACTTTTTTTGTAAAACATTACTGCGCAAATGCACATTTTTGTGTACACATTTTCAAGCACACAATTTTCATGGAAAAACAAAGTTATTTTTGACGGAAATTCTAAATAAGGAGTTTTCAAGGGTGCTTATTTAGAATCTGCAACTTTTTTTTGTGAAAATTTAATGCGCAAATGCACATTTTTGTGCGCATATTTTCAAGCACACAATTTTCTTGTAAAAAGAAAGTTATTTTTGACCAAAATCCTAATTTTGGGGTTTAGAGAGTGCTTATATAAAACCTTTAACTTCTTTTGTAAAAAAATTCAATAACTTTATTATTTTTGAGTTTCAAAAAAAAGTCAACATTTTTATATAATTTTTTTTTTAAATTAATTTTTGTTATTCTTTCTGGATTTTTATAATTATATTACTACCAGAAATCGCGGTTTAAATGTCTGTTTTAATTAGAACATTTTTTATGTCTTCCTAATTTACATTTTAGGTTAATTTTTCTACAATAATAATAATTTTATACAAGAAAATTCAATATTCAAAATTTAAACGATACAGACATTTTCTTTCTCCAAAAAACACACATCAGCATATAAAAAACAAATTCGTAAAATTTCTAATTTATACTTGTATAGTATCCTCATTTTTTAACAAAATTCAAATATTTTAGATATGAGGGGCCGTACGTAAAAAAATATTAATACTTCCACACTCTCTTACTATACATAATTTATCGTTTCCAGAAATGATAAGATATTAGAGTTGAAACTAATCGAAATTTTTTAATTTAAGATAATACATGCCTTCAAAAGTGAAAACTTTATTTTAAAAATTCCCAGAATTTTTCTTAACCAATTTTTCATTTTACGTGAACATTGACATTCAGATACCAGTACTTTAATCTTGTAATATTTTTAATATAACATCTTTTGTAAACAAAATACAATAATATTTTACATACAAATTTAAAATTTTTGAAATTTATTTATTTATTTTAATTTGAAAAGTGACTTTTCTTCGACAAAAGATGAATTCTTAACAAAAGTACTTAAATTTTTGATAATATAATTAAATTTTTTATTTTAAGAACATGAATTTAAAACATTAAAGTGTAATAGTTAATACTTCAACTAAAAAGGATTAAATATCACCTAAAAAATACTTAAAAAATAAAAAACTAATAGACCTATTTCCTGAACAGTTAAAAATTAATTTTCAAAGTACTAGTGAAATTTTAAAACAATGAGATAAAATATCATTTAAAAAAATTTGAACCAAGATTTAAACTTTTACCCACGCATTTGAATTTTCAAAAAATTAACTTTTTAACAAAATAAGTAATCTTTTAACCAATGACATCAATTTTCAACTAAAAATATCAATTTTTATTTTAAAAAAATAGAAGCATAGAAAAATAATTTTCAACTAAACAGTTAAATTTTTACTAAAAAAGATGACATTTGAAAACTGTCCTAATTTTTCTCTGACCAATTTTTCATTTTCTCTAACCATTATGTTCAAAGCAAAGAATCTTAAACATGCAAAATTTTTACACAGAATTTTTAATAAACAAAATAAAATAATTCTACATTTATATTAAATAATTTAAAATTTATTCTGCTTGACATTTATTTAAAGTTATAGAAACTTACTGACTTTTGCAGGATTATTATTCTAAATCCCTGATTTTTCCCTGATCAATAAAATTACGTTATTTAACAAAAAAATTTTAGCTGGGTTCGTTTTATATTTACCAAGCTTCTTTGGCGTGAAAAATTAAATTTATAATAAATTGCTGTACATTCACTGTGAGTTATTTGTTTCATTTGCAAATTTTTAAAAATTGCTCTTGCATTACTGTTGCCTGGAAATTTGGCCAGAGGAGCTGACAACTGCAGAAAACCATCTTCCGAGTTCAGCTGGTTTTGTGACAGTCACTTTTGAAGGCACACATTTTACCCTAAATTTTTTATATATTTTTATGTATTTTGGTTTTTTGTGGTTAAAAAGGTTTTGTTCCTTTAAGCCTTATGACTTTGATAATTATTCATTCCTATTCATATTCATTCATATATTCATATTCGTATTCCATATTCATATTCCTATTCATCGAAGCCTTTGTAAAGACTTGATATTCAGTCGAAACATGTTGTGAAATTTTTTAATAAAAATTATAATACAAGAAAAACGAATACAGTTTAGTAAAATTTATTAAATTACAATTATTCTTTAAAAATACTTATTTTCATGCAGCTTTTAACTATTTTTTTTACAGCTTGTTTCTCTTTCGTGGCTATTTTTCAACAAAATGGATGTATGCTTAAATTAATAGAAGAACTTTAAATTAAATATTTGAGTTTTCAAGCTAAAAAGTCAAAAGTTTTTGAAAAAAGTAAAGTTTTAAACTATAGAATAATAATTTTTAACAAAAAGATAATTTATGATAAAAAAGTTGAAATTTCAATGAATGTATAATCACGAAATTTTCTGTTCGAAAAACTAATTTTCAAAAACAAACAAAAAAATTTTTAAGTAGTTAAATTTAATCAAAAAGGTTTTTTTTTAACAAAATGATTGAATCCTCAACCTCAAATAGTTTAGTTTTCTCCAAAATTTTTGAATTTTCAAATTTAAATAAAAATGCAGATTTTTTAATCACAAAAAGGAATTATTATCGTAACCCGTAATAGCGAGATAAGATTTTAAATTAAAATTAAAAAGAGTTGAATCTAAACAAAAAAGTAGAATTTTCAACAAAATATTTGAATTCTCAACTAAAACAAATAAATTTTCAAACAAGTTAAGTTTTCTACCAAAATGTTAATTTTTTAACCCAGAATATTAAATTTATTACTAAAAAGAGAAAAATTGAAGAAAATACATGATTTTTTAATCAATGGCTTGAATTTTCAAATGAAAAATATTATTTTTCAACCAAGTAATAGATTTTAGTTTAGCTTCTCTACGTCAAAATAAAAGTTTTTAATAATAAGTATATTGTTTTTACAGAGACACTTGCAATTTTGAACCATAAGACGAATTTTTAATTAGACAGTTTAATTTTTAACTAAAAAGAATAAGTTTGTACAAAATTATTGAATTTCCAACCAAATACCAAAATATAAATCTCTCTTAAAGCTCTTAAAGCATTTTTAATTAGTTGATTTTATTGAATATGATAAAAAAAGTATATAAACGGATTTCCAATTAAATATCGTACATCACCCGCAGGGTTACACCGGTACTTACGTGATGTATTAAATACGTGATAACTAAAAAAATTTAAAAAAAAAATACAATTTCTACAAAACTATATGAACTTTAAATTAAAAAGCGACATTTTAAAAAATTTAGTTGAATTTTTATCAAAAAAGTCTTTAGTTGACTTTCCTTTTCACGAGCTGTCTCAGCACATTGAAAACTTATTTTCAGTTTTAAAAATCTTAATATTAAAGAAAAAGTAGATTTTCCACGAAATAGTTACATTTTGAATAAAGTAGTTGATTTTTTAACAAAAAAGGATGACTTTATTAAATTGTTCAGTCTTCAACAAACTTTTAAAAAATAGTTAGATTTTCACTTAAAAAATATTTCAATTGAAACCAAAGTATGAATTTCAAACAAGAAGGAAATTTTCTAAGAATATAGTCTATTTTTGAACCCAAAAAGACGAATTTTCAACCAAAGAGGATGAACTATTAACTATATTGTTGAATTTTCCATAAAAAAATAAAATTTGTACCCTTAAAGATAAACCCTTAGATATAATAAAATTCAGAAAGAAGAATCTGCAAAACTAGAAGAAAAAGAAAAATAAAGACCAATGAATTATTAACGAGAATATTATAACACAGATACCACAAAACTTTATTTTAAAAACTCCCTAATTTTTCTTTGACCATTAATATTGAAAATCCCAAATTATAAACTTTTATAATTTTGAACCTAGAAACTTTTACAAACAGAATAAAATGATTTTAAATTTATTCTTCTGCACAGTTATTCAATGTTATATACCGTTATATGCCGGTATAAGCATGTGAGTGATGTACGATATTTCAATTGGAAATCAGTTTATATGCTTGGTTTCTCATTTTCAATCAAATCCACTAATTGAAAATGCTTTTTAAATGAAGAGACTTACGTCATTGTGACATAATATAGTGAAAACTATTGACGAACATTAATTCGTCGAATATCATAGGATGTTTATTCGGATCTGCTGCGTAGGTGCAAGCAGAAACTTATGTAGGGCAGTGTAACATGCAAATCATGCATGTTATTTTCACAACAACAGCCACGTATCGGAAAATTATTTTTACTGTTAGAGTGAGGCACATAAAGTGCAAGGCCTTGTAATAATGGTAGTTGAGTAATCAGGTTACTGATAGCCGGTCATTTTATACTCTTCTCCTGGTTTATTTATACGAGAAAAACAGATTTACTCTGACTCAAGCGAATTGTTTACAATGTTCCTGAAAAAATTGGAAAAAAATTTAATTTTAATATTACAAACTTTACAGACAAAACTGCTCACCAAACAGGGCAAATAGGGTGATTTTTTATTATAAAATATGGAAATAAATTCTTTTAAATAAAATTAATATAGGTTTTATACTAAATTTAATGCAAAGATAATTTTTAACAAAACAGGCGAATTTTTAAACAACGAGATGAATTTTCAGCTGAAATACTGAATCTTAAAAAAAAAGTTTTTGGGAAAGCTGTGCAATTTTTAACCAAATAGTTTTAAAAAAAAAGCGATTACTTATCTTTTAATCATATTTAAATCCATAGATTAATAATATTCAACCAAAAAGTTGCAAGTACAACCAAAAAAGATTAAATTTCTACCAAAAGAAATAAATTTGAAACCAGAACCATTAATTTTTAACTAAGGAGATAATTTTTCTACCAAAAAAGGATCAAGTTTCAACAAAATAAATTAATTTTTAAACTAAAAGTTGGTCAACTTTCTAATATAAAGGGATAAGTTTTTAATAAAAAATAGAATTAATTGTCATCCAAAAAAGCAAAATTTTTAATAGAAGATTTTATCTTTTAATAAAAGGGTTCCATTTTCAACCTAGAATGATTAATTTTCAACCAAAAAAGATGAATTTGTTGCTTACCAAAAATTTTGAGTTTAAAAAAAAAACAATTTAATTTTTACCAGAAAAGAGATGAATTGATAACAGAAATGATAAGTTTTGCCCAGGAAAGCTAAATTTCGAACTACAGTTAAATTTTTAACGAAAAGATTAAATATTCAATTGTTGAGTTTTTAAATTACAAGGAACAATTTTTTTCGAGTACTCTTGAATGTTTACCCAAAAATTTATTTATCAAACGATTAACATACATTTTCTACAAAAAAGATCAAATTTTGAACAAATGGTTTATTTTGTACTAAAAACAGATTATGCTTCAATTAAAAATTGAATAGTTAAATTTTTGCTTTTAAAAATTAATTTTTAAAACAAAAATCAACAAATTTTTAAATAAATAGTTTAACTTTTAACCAAAGACTACCAAAGCAAAATTTTTTTGAATTCGAAAAAAAAATATTTCCAATAAAATGTTAATTTACAACTAAGAAAGATGAATTATCAGGCAAAAAAGCGAAATTTTCACAAAACGGTTATATTTTCAATGAAAAATTAATTTTCAGCTGAGAAAAACTATTCTACCAAAAAAATGAATTTCCAACTCAAATGATGATTCTTCAACAACAAAATTGTTTTTTGTAAAAATTGTTTTGAATCCTCAACCAAAACAGATTATTAATTTTCAAAGCCAAAATGTTAAATTTTTAATCTAAAGAGATGCAATTTTCACTACAAAGGACATATATTTTTAACAAAAGAAAATTAGCTTTTGACAGACCAAAAATAAGTTTTAATTTTCAACCAAAAATTCTGAGTTTTAACAACAAAAAAATATTTGAATTTTACCAGAAAAGAGATAAAAATAAAAAAAAATGATAAGTTCTGCCCGGGAAAGCTAATTTTTTAACTAAAATTGAATTTTTAACGAAAAGATTAAAAAATTTAATCAAATAATTAAAATTTTGAAAAAAATAATAATCCAGAACAAAAACTGTTGAACTTTTAACCGAAAATTTATTTTTCAAACAATTAAGATTTATTTTTTTACAAAAAAGATGAATTTTTCGTTAAATGGTTTATTTTATACTAAAAACAGATTATGCTTCAACTAAAAATCGAATAGTTAAATTTTTGCTTTTAAAAATTAATTTTTAATAAAAAATAAAACAAGTTTTTAAATAAATAGTGCAGTTTGTAATCAGGGACTAAAAAAGCTAAATTTTCAACTAAGGAGTTGAATTTTTTAAACAGAAGAATGAATTTTTTTACCGAAAAATATACATTTTCATCGAGAGCTATGAGTTCTTTAGGTAACAAGTCAAATGATTTTCCAAAATTTGATATTTAAATTCAAAAAGATATATTTTAAAAAAAAAGTAAATTTTTAATTAAGAAAGATGAATTATCAGACAAAAAAGACGAATTTGTCAAAAAACGGTTATATTTTCAATGAACAATTAATTTTCAGTTGAGAAAAACTATCCTACCAAACAAATTAATTTTGAACTAAAATTATGAATTTTTAACAACAAAATTGTTTTTTGTAAGAATTAATTTGAATCCTCAACCAAAACAGATTAATAATTTTAAAAATTAAAATTTTATATCTTTACTCATATTTTTAACAAAAGAAAATTAGCTTTTGACAGACCAAAACTAAATTTCTGGCTAAGGAGTTTAATCTTGTATCAAAAGGGATACATTTTATTAAATAAGTAAAGTTTTTAAGACAAAAAGTCGAATCTTTTAGAAAAAAATTTGACTTTTAATCCTAAAAATATAAATTTAAAAAAAAAGTTTATTTTTATGTAATATAGATAAATTGGTGGAACTTTTAAAATAAGGATACGAATTTTAAACAAAAAATTAGCATTTTTAACCAAAAGCAGTTAAATTTCCAAACCTAACAGACGATTTATTTAGAAGGGCGTTGAATGCTTGAGAAAAAAATTAATTTCGAACCAAAAAACGATTACTTTTTTCACAAAAAATACGAATTTTTTATAGAAAAAAAGATCAATTCCGGATTCAAATTATAATATTTAAAAAAACGGAAAAGAAGGGATCAGGGGAATTAAAGTTACTAAAGTGCCCTTTTCGTTATTAAAAGTTATTTTAGTTTTTTTTTAAAGTGACTGACAAGTGCATTTTTTAAAAATCCTTTTTCAGAGAAATAATTTTTAATTGTTTTTCAAGAAATGCTTTACATGGGATTTTAAATTCTGCGAATGATTGCAAATTCAAAACATATTTTCTGCACGACTCGTTTCATCAGATATAAAATGTAAAATAATTTATTTGATCAAGAGTGAAATATTCAACAATATTGATATATCCTTGTATAAATATTCCATGCCACTGCGCCGTAATAACTGTTGCGATTGTAATTAAAAATACTTCAGGTTTAAATGCGAAGCAAAAATCATGAATATTTTTCCTTCATTATATTTTTTTTATTTTATAATTTTAGGATATAATATCGATTTTTTAATTACCTGAGTTTTGATTGGTTATATATGATATCATTAATGCCCTGAACAAATTTAATCGCAGCTCGATATACGAGCAACCCGAGAGTCGATAATAAACTCGAGTTAATGAACCAATAATTAATATCAGGTGTGCATGGAAATATTCAAATTAAATTTTTAATTAATGAATCCAGTAAAAATTTTGTGATACGTGAAATGGAATATTAGTTTGTTAATGATACTTTTAATAAAATTGGGAAATATTGGTTCATTTTAACAAATTATCCTGTTATCTATTTTAATATAGAATCTTATTATTTATTATATTTATACATTTTTTATATAGTGTGACTTGAGTTTTTTTTCAATTAAAAGAATTCAAATAATAGGATTGATAAGACTTTAAAGTGATTCAAGTAACATTAAAAAGAATTAAAATGAATTGAACAAATAAAAAAAATTCAGGGGAATTCAAAAGGATTTGTTAAAATGCCTTAGAATTCAAGTAAATTTAGAAAAATTATAGTGAATTCAAAAAATTCAGAAGAATTCCAAAGAATTACAAAGAATTAAGTATAAATAATTGAGAATTCAGGGTGAATGACAAATAAATAAATAAAAATCATTTGCAAAAAGTATTTGAAAATCTCTTCGAACCTTGGTGGTCGTACGAAATTCTACACCTACAATTTTTTGCAAATTCCTAAACAATTTCTTCAATTTTTTTAATATTTTTAATTTTTCAAAGCCAAGGAATCTTTAAAAATACCCTAACATATTTAAAATTTCTAAAAATAATTTAAAAGCCTCGAAACTAGTTTAAATCTCTTTAACATTCTTAGGAAGTTTTGAGCATATCTTAAAATCTTTAAAGTCCCCTGGATTGGCTTGGAATGTTTGAAATATATTAAAAATTGCCTAAAATATTTTGAAATCCTTTGAAAATTTTAAAAGCTCCGGACAAATTTCTCAGATTTTAGTTGTTTTGGAAAACTTGTAAATCTCTAATGTTTATTGGAAACTCTTCAAATTATTAAAAAAAGTAAATTAAATCTTTCCTTGCATCTTTTAAAATATTCAAGAATGTTTCAAATCCTTTAAAATCTTTTGAAATAGCTTTAAATTATTAAAATACATTAAAACATCGTAAAAATATTTTTAAAAAGGGCAATCCTTTCAATTCTTTGAAATCTTTTAAAATGCTTTGAAACTTTTGAAATAAAAAATTCCCTAAGATTTAAAAAAAGGCTTTTAAACCTTTAAAGTCCATTGAGATCTTTTCGATTATATTCTAAAGTTTTTTTTAAATTTTCTGTAATCCCTTGAAATTATTGAAACCCGTTAAAAAACTAGGAATAATTCTATAACACCACAAAATATTATTAATTAAATAACATTTTTCATCAACAAACAATTTGAACTTACCAACAATCATTATTTTAATAATAGCTTTCATAATTTAATTTTTTCTTAGAATCGTTTCCTACCAATTTTTCAAAAATTGTTGAATTTTTTAAAATTAAGGCTGATTTTTTTATATTTTAAATAATTTATTAAGCTTTGAATATGGTGAATTGTTTAAAAAAATGTTATCTTTAAAAAGTTGTTTTAACGATTTCGTCCATAGAAAAATTTACTTTTAAAATTGGAAATAGTAAAGTTTTGGAGAATATTTTTTTTTTTTAATAAACCATTATTTGATAATGTTGTACCATTTTCCACAAATTTGCAAAGACTGATGGTAAAAAAAACTAAATTGCAAAAAAAGTGTTTAAATACTTTGGAACTTTTGAAATAAAAAGTTCTCTGAAATTAAAAAAATTATTTTTAATCTTTAAACTCCATTAAAATCTCTTTGAATTATAGAAACCTATTAAAAATTTCTTGGAATCTGTTCTAAAGTTTAAAAAATCTTCTGGGATCCCTTGAAATGATTGAAAACCGTTTTAAAAAATTAGGAATAATTCTATAATGCGGAAAAATATTATTTTCTTCAAATAAAACTGACTAAAGCGATTTTTTCATTTTAAAAAGTGACAATATTGAAAACGGTCATTTTTTATTAAAAAACAATTTAAACTCACAAAAAATTATTCCTTTAACAATAGATTTTATGATTTAAATTTTCTTAGAATCGTTTCCAACCAATTTTTCAAAAATTGTTGAATTTATTAAAATTATGGCTTGCTCTTCCTCTGTTCTGATTCCCTACAATTCTGCTGTTCTTATATTTTAGATAATTTAATAAGCTTTAAATATGTTTATTTGTTTAAAAAAATGTTATCTTTAAAAAGTTGTTTTAACGATTTTAATTTTCAACGAGTTTTAAATAGTTGAAATAAATATTTTTGTTAAATTGCAAATTTTTAACTTTAAAAATTATGTTTTTTTAAATTTCACATGAGTAATATTACTTGGATTCTTAAAATCATAGAAATCAAGACAACGACGTGAAAATACTTCTTGTACAAATTCCCTAACGCTAAAAATATTTGTTTTAAAATTCCTGACTTTCCCTATCAGGAGCCAAATTATTATGAAAGGGGGGGGGGGGGTTAAAGTATTAAACTTTTTATTAAAAAAGCCACACATAGGGTTGCGATGGGTTTAAAAACGCGGAAATGACCCTCATAAAATTTTGTGGACCAATTCCTACACTACTTATATTTATTTAAATAAAAGTGCTTTATAAAATATTGAAATGAAAAAAATGGTTTTTTCAAAGCTGCAAGGCAGGAGAAAAAGATATCTGAAACGTGTAATAATGTCGGGACCGGAAGGCGAAGAGGGCGATATTGCTCACGCCGAGCAGTAGAACATACCGCGTTGAGTCGGCCAGTAGTAAAGACCCGACTTGTCAGGCGTCAGTGCTTTCAGTAGTAATACCGGCGTTCGGTAAGACGACTTTTGAAATCAGTTACTCGGGATTAAAACTTCGCTTTTGCTGCAGTTGCACTGTCAACAATTTCCAGGTGCCAAATTAAAATGAAACCCTATCGCGTCTGCAGAAATTTTACTCTATTTCTTAATTTTTTTAATTTCGATCTTTTCCTTCTCTTTTGTTAAGTTAAACGTATTTTCATACAACATTGTTTTTATTAATTTCTCCTATTAACAGTTTTCCGTATTCAGACCTTAGATATAGTACATCAAGATTCCTAATTTTAAACAATTTAAAAAAATGTCAACAATTTTTACCGGAAATTAATATTTTAATAAAAAATTATTAGATGACAAATTTGTTACTAATTTACATCTTTGTATTATGTTCGCGTTTCTTTAACCAGAAATTAACTTCTTCACAGAAAAATAATTATATTTTAAAGTTTCATAATTTTTGAACAATTTTAGGCTACATTGGTCTCTGGCACTAAAAATTGGTAGTTTGAAACAAAAAACATAATTTGATAATTTTATAATTTGAATTATTCACAAATTTTCTGAACTTTATGTCATGTAAAATTAAATTCGCAAATTGAAACAAAAATATTTTATATTAATATTTTAGTTTATATTAAAGTTCTTTTTATATGAAATCGGATATTTAAAGAAAATTCGATTTTAAAGGCGTAAAACTTTTCAACAATTTAAGTTTACGATAGTTTTTTACAACAAAAATTATAATTTTAAACAAGAATCATTTCAGTTCAAACAAAATTTGCAGAAAATATTAAAAATTTAATATAATAATAATAATAATAATAATATGTTAGCGTTTACCATAGAAAATTATTCGAATTTTTCATTCAAAAAAATTAGATTTAAAAGAAGACTGAAAACTCTTGGAAATGTATGTACTTTGTAGTAAGTTCTTCTCTTTTAATAGAAAATTAATCTTCTTAATTAAAAATTTAACTACTCGGTTTAAACCTGAAAAAATTTATTAGAGATTCATTTAACAAGTTAAACATCATAAATGTTGTAGAAAAGGTAATTACGTTGCTGTACATTTATTTTATTTAAAAAATCATTTTTGCTAATGATAAATTAACTACTTTATTCTTAACTTAAAATTAATACTTTTCAGTTTCGAATTCAACAACTAATTAAAAATTAATATTTTCGGGATGAAAATTCATCTATTTTTGTTTAAAAATTAAACTTTTTGGTTTAAAAATTCATGTGTTTTAGTATAAATTTAATACTTTTTTATTGAAAGTAGAAATTTTTGATGAAAAATTAATGGGTGGGTGAGAATTTAATTGTTTTTATTTTTAATAAATAAATTTTTATATTGCAATATCAGAAATGAACGTGCATA
>JAAAKG020133002.1:0-14316 GCA_010014905.2 Druon quercuslanigerum
TACCAACAATATCAACTGTTAACCAAGTCTTTGAATGTTTTAACTAAAAAAGATTAGTTCCCAATAAAAAATATTTTAATTAAAAAAAAAATAGTTTAATTCATCCGAAAAAAATACAAATTTTCAACAAACCAGATTAACCCTCAACTAAAGCAGATGAACTTTAACTTAAAATGATGAATTTTAATCCAAAAGACATATTTATGGAAGAAATATTTCATTAACATATGATATTTTATAATTCGGACATATACTATCGGGAATGATCAAATTCGATATTATTATAAACTGTCGGAAATTTAAGTAATCGGAAATTTTTCAGTTGAGCAATATTATAAATTGTTTAGGTATTTTTTAATGTGGCAATTTTATTATTCGAAAATTCTCCCATTCGGGAATTTTGTTATTCGGACATTTTATTATTTTGGAATTTTCGAATCCGAAAATTTTACAGTGTTATATTTATATTTTATGTTTAAATAAATAAGAGATAGATTTTTAAATATTCTTAAATAGCTTCAAATTTTATTTAGCAATGTTTCAAAATCTACACGCTCTTAAAATCTTTCGAAAGATTAAATTATATTTTACATTTTTCCAAAATTTCTAAACATTTTCTTAATTGATTCAAATTTTTCCTCAAATAGTTGGCAAAACTTTTAAAAAAACTTTTAAAATTGTGATAAAATCTTCCATACATTTTTGGTATTATTTGTAAATTTTCTTAATTTAAAAAAAATAATTTTACATTTTCTTTGAAGTTTAATTTTTTAATGTAAAGAGCTATTTAAAGTTTACCCAGAATTCTTAAGTACCATTTTTTTAATTCTCTTGAAAACTTCAAACATTTTCATAAATATATTTTTTTCAAAATCTTTAAAACCTACATTTTGTTAATATTTGTTTGAAATTTATTCAAGTTTACAATTATTTTTGTATCTTTTTAAAAGAATCTAAATTAATATCTCTTAAGCTTTCAGGAATTTTTTCTAAAATTTTGCAATCTTCAACAATTGAAGAATTTTGCTTCAAAATCTTCTACATTTTTTAAAAAAAGTTATAGGGAAATATTTTAAATATTTTGAAGTCCTTTTCAGTTTTCTCCTAATCTAATTTTGGAAAAAAACTATAATTTTGAAAATTTCCCTTGAATTTTAAGAAATTTTTATAAACTTAAAACCTTGCAAAAATCTTAATAAAATTTTTTTATTGAATGTTAGAAAATCTACGTTTTAGGAAATCATTTTAAATATTTGGAAATATCTTTTCATTTTCTCTTAAAATTAAATTAAAAAAAAAAATCATTTGAAATTTTCCAGAGATCTTAAGAAAGTATTTTGGAATCTTCTTAAAATTTTTTAAATCTCAAAAAGCTTGTTTCCAGAGTTTTAAAAAACCCACAATTTATTAAAAAAGTCTTTAAATTTTTTCAAGAATTAAATTATTTTCGAATCTAAGTACTTTTTTAAATAATTATGTTTTCTTGAAACTTTTTTAAATGCTGCCTAATATTAAAAAAAGCCTAAAAATCCTCCGAATTCTTTTTCAGTCGTTTTGAAATCTTCAATGCTTAAAATAATTCTTTTATAAAAAAAAAACGAACCATTTTAAATTTTTCTAGAAATATTATGGTTGGTACTGGCCATTTCTTTTTATCGGTGCAGTGTATATACTCTGTAAATTGAGATATTCCAAGTTTTTGTCCATAATAATTTTATTTTTCTTATCTTTTTTGGAAAATGTGGAAAACCTTACAAATTGTAGTGCAATAGAAAAATGTTAATAACATAAATATTTTCCGATATTAAAATATTATTTATAATAAAAATATTCTCTTTTATTAATAATGTTCAGAAGCAATTGGAAATTAATTTTAACACGAAATAGAATTTCTTCTTTAGAAGTTTTATTTCGTGATGAAATGGTGGTGCAGAAAATTCGTTATCTTTATTACTATATAAACAAACTGAAAATAGTCACTAAAAATCATACCTTTTTGAATATGATGTTTTTATTTACAAATTTCAAAGTATCTAATGAGTAATGACCCTGGAATAGTGAAAATTTAATCTACTATATAAGGAAAAAAGAGTTAAAGGTAAGGTAAATGGTGCTATTGAACCAGCAAAGGAGTTTTAAGGTCAAGTTCAGTGAAACGAGTTGATAGCAATAGTCCATTTTTTAAAAATATGTAATTTCTTAGGAATGAAAGCTGGCTGGACATCCTAATAGTTTTAATTGGAAAATTAGAAAGAAGAAAATTTCAGCATTTATAAGAAATTGGCTTTTGAACTTTCATTTAACAAAAAAAATATTTCAAGTTCAAGAGGTTCAAAATAATAACTCAGAAAAGTTTCAACCAGTTTGTCCTCAGTACTATTCAAGTTGAAGACATTTTCGAGAAGGTAAAAAATAAAATCTGTAATATATAAAATTGGAAAATAAATTTCAAATCAGTTATTGAATACTCTAAAAAATTCCAAATCAGAAATTAACAATTGACATCAATTGTATACAAAATGATAATACATTTTAACAAATAGTGTTACGATTTTTGTTACATAAAAATGCATACTTTCGAACAATTATTTTTTTATCGACATTCTCTATTCTATGAAAAAAGTTCATACCAGTGGAAAATGAGGTCAGAAGGCTGGTAAGCCAGCACGAATTCAAAAATCGTAATCTCTCTCGGAATGGATGACATCCGTCCTATTTATTTCTGTTTGACGAACTGGTATCTACTTCCATTTATATCATTTCTCAACAAAATACTGGGAATATAAAAATCAAAAAAGCTTTTTTCGTTAAAAAGAGGAAAAATATCTATAAAAAACAACAGAATTGCTACGACTATTTGAATACAATATAGCAAATCACAATAATGTAATGCGATGTGAAAATGTTAGATTTTTGTAATATTTTGTATAAGTATCAAAAAGATAAAAAATAATTCATATTTCTGATATAAATGTACTTTTACAGCAAAATACACTTAATGACGATAAAGCTAATTAATATAAAATTTTTAATTATTTTTAATATTTCTATTTTATTTATTTATTTACCTGTCCATGTACTGCGATTTTACAGTAAAATACAATTAATCAGGTTTGAGTACATTTATATAAAACTTTTAATTATTTCTAATATCTGTATTTAAGGAATTTATCAAACTGACACATCAGTTCTTACATCAATTACAAGATTTTTGCAAAATTTTAAATAATATTTTGGGAATATAAGAGAGATTATTATCTTTTTGCTACATATAATTGGTGTTTCTAGTAGAATACTTTTGTGATCGTTTATTTTAATCGTAAGTTCATATAAAATATTATATTTTACAAAATTCTTGTTGATTTTTGTAATTTATTGCGTTTTTTATAGAAAAGAAATTTCCATGAGGATTTTATTTTTATTTTTCAGTATCATGAAAATTACCCTGTTAATAATAAAACAATATCTACGCTTCCCCTTGTCGGAAATGTATTTTAAGAATAAAATACATACATTAAATTACATTAAAATTACAATAATGTGAAGATTGCAACAATCTTTGAAAGAATCCAAATTTTACTAAAATATGGTAGTTTATAGTAGATTTGTTTCCAGTATCATAAAATGTATTTTTACAATAAAATAAAATTTATTAGAACAAAGGGTAATTATTTTAAAATGTTTAGTTTTTGAAAAAATTTGTAAAAACTGAAAATTTTGGTAAAAGTGACGATTAATCTGTCAATATAATATAATAAATTACAATATCTAAATACTGTGTTTTGTTTGTGTACGGATTCTAGCAAAACTTTGTTGAAATCAAGTGGAATTTTTTTTTTGAGTTTCTAAGGTTAAGATTTTTTAAGCGCTGGCCAACATTTTACAATTTTTCGCTATTCTTATGACACTTTTACAAAATCTTAAAATAACATATTTTCAAAAAAAAAATCATTTTCTCTTTATTATACTTGATTATAATTTATAACTCGCTTTATAATTCTTCTATTTTTACTTGAAAATTGAAAATATTTGAATGAGATGGATTCGTGATTAGAATCCAGGTTAATTATTTATGAATAATGTTCAATTTAGTGCATCAATGTGAAATTTGTAATTATTTGTAATATTTGATAAATGTGGCCAAATATTGTGAAATATTGTAGTTTCTAGTAAATATTTCCCCATAGTTAAAAATGTCTAAATTCCAGCATGAAATTGTAGCATTCAGTACAATATTTTTTTTCAATCACAAGTTCATACAAAACATTTAATTTTTCAAAATTGTTTTTCATTAATGTAATTAATACATTTTACAGTAATGCCGAAAATGGTACTTTCTAGTAGATTTGCTTTTAACTTTATCCTTGGTAGAAATAGATTTTGGCATTAAAATACAATAAGTTAAAATAACGTGCATCAACGTGATTTTCCGTTTTTGTAAAATCTTTTTGTAAGTTTTTAAAAAACACTTATACACAAAACATTACATCTTTCAAAATTGTTCTTTCTTATTATAATTCACAGCATTTTTTAGTCATAATCACATTTTTTTAGGTACTAAAAAAATTAAAGAGTTTTTTGCCATTTTTCGGACACTTTCGGAATACCCTTTCTTTACATTTTATTTATAATTTTCTTTATCCTTTATTTTTACGTTAAAATTGAAAATGGAAAATATAAAAATATTAGAATAAGATGGATTCGTAATTAGAATCCAGGTCAATTATTCATGAGTAATGATCTAATCTCAGTTCTTCGCAAGAGAGACAATGTGAAATTATCAAAGTAGGGAAATGATGGTAGTTAATATAATACCTGACACGAAGACAAAATTTTACCGCGCATAGTTACCTAGAGTAACCCAGTGACCCCTGGGAAATTCAACTTACAGGCATCCATATTCAGGCTTCGGCACTCCCTCAAAGTGATTGGCCTTTCTGCAATGCAATTTCGGTGCTTAATCATATTTAAAATCAGTTTGCTATTAACTAAGTTTTCACAATTTTCCGATCATCAAATGTCCTTACATCTCTCCTTACATCACTCCTGTCAAGCGGACACAAAAGGATTCTAATTGTAACCCCTTGATAAAATTGATTTCGAATGTTGATTTAAAAAATTGATTTTTGAAATTTTTGACCGAAGAAAGTGCAAAATTTAATTAAATTAATAGTTTGCCTATAACGCATTTTTTTATTTTTTTTCTAGATACGATACAAAAATTCCTTACAAATTCACCTTTAATTTTTTTAAATTGACGATGACTTCTAGGTCACGTGATATTGCGATTTTAGTGAAATTATTGTAGACAAAAACTTAGAATATCTTAATTATTAACAAAATGTAGATTTTCGAAGTTTTTGATATAAAGTTTTGAAGTTTTCTAAAGAGTATGAAAGATTTTAGAATGATAAATTTGTCCTTTTTTCAGCATTCCATCAAAATAATTATTTATTTTGAAAAATAATTTAAAGAAAATATTTTTAAATATTTTAAAACATTTCATAACATTTTCTAATCACTCGAAAAATATTGTAGAGGATTTTAAAGCAAAATTGGTTTAACTTTCTGAATTAGAAAATTTTAGATAATACTTGAAGCAGTTTAGGAGATATTAAGAAGTTTTAAAAATATATGAAAAATAACTTTAAAGTATTACGATTCTAACTAATTTAAAAATTCCGAATTTTGAACATTTAAAGCAAAAATTTACTAAGCTTTTTAAGAATTTTCAAAGATTTCAAGACAATAAAAAAAGTCTAGAATTATTTTCGGATAATTTAAAATGTTTTTTCGTTTACAACATTTTTCTTAAAAGCATACTATTTAAAAACATTTTTGAGATATTTGAAATTGTTACCAAAAATTTGAAAAAATAATCTAGAAGATTTTAAGGCAATTTTTTTCATTTTGCAGAATTTTATCAAATATTTAGAACAAAATCGAATAACTTAATAACAATTTTAGAAGTATTTAAACATTTGTAACAACATTTATACATTAAAAAGATTTTAAAAACTCAAAACAAAACGTGCCTTGCGAAAATTTTGAACAAAAATTCTGAAATTTTTTTTTATTCGAATTATAATTTTTCTGAATTTTTTTCTTTATAGAAAAATCTTTTTAGGCTGAAAGTGTAAGAATTAAATTTAGGGTTAGCAGATCGCTCTAATGAAAAATCAGTACATGTCCGTCTGCACCCCCCCCCCCCCACAACTATTAAATTTTCCGTTTGAAATTAGTCGTTTTTTGTTAAAAATTCAAACAAAAATTTCAAATCCAACTTAAGTTCACACGAAACGCGATATCGAGTTCCAAATTTGGAAAATTAAATAAGAAGCGTTTGTCTGCTCCTACATTTTTACAAGTATAAAATAAGTTTTTTTATAACAGTTTGTTTTTTCTTCTCTCATACATAAACAAATTTAAGGCAATACACACGTTTTCTAGTACTTCTCATTTAATTTACTAAATTTTCAACTCGATATCGCGTTTCTTGTGAGCATAAATTGGATTTGAAAGAAATTTGTAAACATTTTTTGAGGACGCTCACATGGCCTAAAGCTACTTTGAATTCAACTTTTAGGTTCAAAGTTCAAAGTTGAAAATTCATAATTTTAGTCTGAAATTCATCTTTTTTATTGAAAACGGTTTGTTTATAAATCTTTGTTGAAAATTCATCTTTTTGGCGGCCATTCACAAAATACAGATTACAGCCCCTTAAACGTATCACGTTTTTTTTAGAATGACCCCTTGTTTGGATTTTACTATTTTCTTAAAAATTTGCCTCTTTGGACGAATTCAAGCCTTTTTGGTTTAAAATTAAAATATTTTTTAGTTTTCATAGAACTATTACAAATTTTGGTTGAACGGTTTGATTGTTTATACAAAAATATTCTATATCGACTCTGAAATTAAGATATTAATTTTCATGAATTATCGAAAATATTTCCCTTGCCTTTTTTCCACTATTTTCGATAATACAGAAATATTGTATCAATATTAATTTTACATATTGATTTAAAAGTAGCATGGGATAAAAAAATATAAAATCGCGCACCTTTTTGCTTTTTACTTGAATAACAAGATTTGACCTGTTTTTTTCACTAAATAAATTCAATTTGTTATAATTGGATCGCCTGTTTTTTTTAGAAAAAATGTTTACTTTGGTTGTTACCTTAGACTTCCTTTTTCAGGCACGAAAACAAGTTTCAACAAATGTTGCGAAATTTGTGAAACTCTCAATGCAGGAAAAATAGAACGCAGTTAAGGCCAAAAATGCGCAAGAGTTAAGAATGGTGAAAACCTAAGAAGAGTTTCTTTATGATGGCCAATTATTGAGAGGGCTAAGAATTAAAAAATTTGTGTAGTATCAAAAATACACTATTTGCAAAGAGTATGTTTTCAATATAGAAATATTTTTTACATAAGATAGTCTACGATATTTTTTATATAAAAGAAAATTTAATTTTAATTGTAATATGAATTTAGGAAATTTGAAAAATTTCCAAACTACAAAAATTTTGGAAATTTTCACATATTTCGAAAATGTATATATGATATATTAATTAAAATGAATTATCTATTTAACATTGTGGAAAAGTCACAATAATTCTTTCGAGATTTGTGTGATATACCTGTTTTTTATAGAAGGATTTTGTAAATATTAAAATGTTATACATTTTTAAAACTTACGTTTTTTGTTAGTATTTTTTGATAATTTATAGTAAATTATATTATGGTTATTTATAGGTTATTTCTGATAACTTTTCGCTTCGATTAAGTTCAGTCTGTCAATCATTCTGTCTACAGGATCAACTTATCCCTTGAAAATTTTTATTATTCACCTCCGACATCAATTGTTACACACTTGGGAGTGGAAAGTACTTTTCTCTCCCTAGGAATTGAAAGTGCTTGAATATTTACAACTGAGCCACTCAAAAATGTGGGAAATGTTTCGGAATCAAAATTCCTTTTTACATTATTTTTTGATAAAATGCTTATTTTTTGTTTTAATCATAAAAAATGACATTAATAATAAAGAAATTGAATTTTTGCAAGATCAACGTGATATATGTACGAAAAAAATGAATGGACAAAAGTTGTTTGCCCAAAAAATATCCATAAAAAATTTCTGATGAATCACTTTTTGATTGGTCGCGCAGTTTTTGTTTAATTCGTTAAAAATAACACTAAAAAAATTATTTTTGGGAAAACGACACAAGCTACGAAAAAATTAAAAAAAAAAAGTTTCTAACAAACAATTTTTAGCTAAATTATATCTACAAACTTTTTTGAACCCAATTCACGCTAGGATGCTCTTTTTTTGTTTAAATCGTAAAAATACCATTAAAAATAAACAATCTAATTTTATAAAAAAAACGACACAATATGCAATAAAATGCGTAACGACAAAATTGTTTTTGTTTGCGATAGGGTGCGATCTTTTTTACACAATAACTATAAGACAATGAAAGTACATCTGTTTTAATAACAATGCATATTATAAATTGTAATAATATTCATTTATTCAAATGATACATTTTTTGGCTTAACATAAAAATTAATACAAAATTTTTAATATTCAAGTAACCATGAAATATCGATTTCGTATTTTATTTTGTAATGTTTGAAATAGCGGTTCCGGTCCGAAGTAGAGAAAGAAATATAAAATACACTTAATATGTAGAAAATTGTGCACTTTGGACCAAACAGAGTTTGGCTCAATCATACGAGCGTAGCGCACGATGAGAATGTACCCGCGCAGCCGGCACATGTTCTTAAATTGATAGTATTTCAATTCAAAATCAAGTATTTGAGTTATTATTCTCTACGCAGAATGAAGATTAAAGTAAAGGAAAATAAGCAGTGAAAATGGTTAATATTAGCTCTTTAAATATCTAAAACGATCAATAAGGAACTTGCATTGGGGGGGTCTTGAAGTGTGGTTTATTCCTGTAACTTTTTTTCAGTTGAAGAACTCGGGGGCGAAAGCGGAAATATAATCCCTGAGGCCACGTGGCCTACTTACTTGTTTCGCCTTTGGTTTCGCCCGGAATGTAATATTCAGAAGCACAATTTGTCTAATTAGCAAAAATTCAACCTTAGAAATAACATGATGACTCGAGGTGAGGACTAAGAAGTGAGAATGGAGAACACTTCAAACCCTCTAATCAAGAATGGCGATGATCTTCCGGGGCCAAATAATATATAAAGAATAGAGACGAATACACGAATTTCTGGGAGTACACGAAAATAGGGATTTTCCTCATAGGAGAACTTTATCACGAACATATATGATGGAACTATTACAAACACGACCTGGCCGGGGGCTATGCTCTACAGCCACCTACCTACTTCTATTTCACAGTTTGGATGTCGATTTATAACAAGATAGTGTCACGTGATTTTGAAAATAAACTGCTTATTGCTCCTTTTTCTGCTTTTTTGATAGAGATTAGTCAAGAAATTAATCCACCATGTCGTTGGCAAACGACATAATAAAATACATCCGAAAAAAAGGACGGGCCGAGGGGAAACAATTCCTAAA
The DNA here is from genome assembly GCA_010014905.2 of Druon quercuslanigerum. Lineage (NCBI taxonomy): Eukaryota > Metazoa > Arthropoda > Insecta > Hymenoptera > Cynipidae > Druon > Druon quercuslanigerum. The sequence continues at coordinate 9,551 of JAAAKG020133002.1, forward strand.
AATTTGTTTTTCTAGAGGTGGATTCAACCGGGTTGCAAGTGGATGGCTATGGAATTAAATAAAAGGGAACGTGCAATTTGGATAAATCATCTGTAACTTTTACGAAACATTTAAATTTAATTCCAAAAGCTTTCACTCACGTAGTTTTTATGGACATCCATTATGTGTGTCGTATTGCAAAATTTAAAATTTTTTTAAATAAGTGAAGGTGACAGACGACTTACTTGAAGTATTGACATGCTTTATTTCGTTTGAACGTCAGTACTATGAATTACAAGTAAATTTTCTAGGATTACAGGTGAATTACTATTATTTACAAATAAATGACCTAGAATTGAATTAAATTAAAAATTATAGTATGGATTACTGTTGATTAACATTGAATTACTGTGGATTTCAAGTGGATCACTATGAATTACAGATAAATAACCTCGGATTACAAGGAGACTTTGTAAACATTTTATTTTGTTTTTTGAAGATAAAACCATTTTACTGAAAAATTCTTTTTTGTTATTGTTGAAATTACTGAAAATTTGACTATTTCATTTATTGTTGAATAATGATCGTTCTTAGTTCAAAATTCAAGCATACAATTTTTCATTGATATTATTCATCTTTTTCACATTATCATCAGAGAAGGTATTAAATTTGTGTAAAATCGGATTTAAAAAGTGGGAAAATTTTGAATATTTTCGAGACCACTTATTTCAAAATTCAAAAATTCTCTGTAGGGATATTCATAGCATTCAAAAAGACGTACTATTTATCTCAATTACTTTTTTCATAAAACCAAAAATTACTAGAGTTATAGCATTTAAAAAATTTCAAAAAATACTAGTAAATTAACATTTTAAGTAAAATAACGCAAGATATGAAAAAGTAAAAAGAAGAAAAATGGTGCTTTTTTAATGCTCTACAAGAATATCATAATTTTTTTTTTAATTTTCTTGAAAAGTCAAAAAGTTAAATTTTGACAGCATACAAAAGTAAGCAAAAATGAAAAAAACATTTCTTCATTCAACGATTTCAGAGTATTTCAAATATTCTCAAATATATAAATGTGTTTAAAATATGAACAATATGAACCATATGAACTCCCATCTGACACAACACTGCTAAAGGTGCTATGACTCTCGTTTGAAACTAATCGCCCCCCCCCCCCTACCCGTCATCAATCGAAATTCACACTATATATAAATTATATACAATTTTTCCGCCTAAGAAGGGGTACGTGATGAGAATGTGCTCGTTAAATCTGAAAGAGCTTTAACAAAAGAGAATTAACAATCACCATTTTGTTGTTGTTGATACTTTGACCTTTAGTCTTAAAAAATCTGGGCACAAGTATGGGGAAGGTACAAAGACCAAACGCAAAGCGCGAGGTAAACACATTATCGTCCGCGAAGCGCGAGAAAAATATATTATCGAGAGCGAAGCGCGAGAACCAACAGTCGCGTACCCTAAGCGCGTTCAAACTAGCGCGATTTTTGGAACTAAGCTTTTAATTATTCGTTCTGGTACACAATTCATATGAATATTAATTTTTGTATGATCCATCATTTCGGTTAAAAAATCAACAATTTCGTTCAAATTTAATTATTCTGTTGAAAATTTCACTGTTTTCTTGAACATTTGTCTTTTTAGATAGAAAGCGTGTCATTTTAGATTAAAAATTGTACTATTTTTGTTGAAAATTCATTTTTCTTGGTAAAATATTGCACTATTTTGTTAAAAATTCATTTTTCTTGGTAAAATATTGCACTATTTTGTTAAAAATTCACCTCTTTTGCTAGAAAGTTTAACTATTTAGTATCAAATTAATTTTTTTCCTTTTAAAGATTCAACTATTTGGTTGTAAACTCTTCTTTTTTGTTTGAAAATTTATTTTTTCAGGTGTAAAATTCAACTGTTCTCTAAAAAAGTTAACTATTCGCTTGAAATTTAAACAGTTTCGTTGAAAATAATGTTTTAGTTCTTGAAAGTTCAAATATTTGGTTCTAAATGCAACTATTTGGTATAAAATTAATTTTTTTTCTGTTTGAAAATTCAAGTATTTGGTTGAAAAAGTCAACTTTTCTGCTTAAAAAGTGAACCTTTTCGTTGAAAATAAATCTTTTTCGGTTGAAAAATGAACAATTTTGTTGAAAATGGAAGATATTTCGACTTGAAATCTTTATTGTTTTATTTTGATTTCAATAGGGTACTTATGCATTAATTTGATTTAAAATAATTTATTTCCCTATTCATTCCCCTTTCACGGAAATAATATTATATTCTTAGAGGTGTGCAAAAAAATTCGATCCGTCATTCGATTCGATCATTATGCGACTTATTCGAATATTCGACATTCGATCCGTTCTACAGTCGGATCGAATATTTCGATCCGTGCCCCGGTCGGATCGAATTTTTCGATTCAATCGGTCGGCCTTAAATTGATGAAAATTGAAAATATTGAAAATCCAATATGCGACTAACGAAAGGTATTTAAAGTTTTTAATTTATAATTTCAATTCTAAAAATCTAATTCTATGCAAATAGAATGTAGATTGCAGATCCAGAGAGACATGAAGACAATACTATGTCAATCTTCTGGTTAATATTACGCATCCTATATATAGTTCAACAATAAAAAAGAACGTGCTGTTAAATTTTATTTTAGTAATTAAAACTTGGTATACGATTGCATAGTAACTAGTAATAATAATTCTTTAGATGTTATTCATCTCAAGATTGGTAAAACGTTTTTTAAAGGCTTTAAAGTTTAAATATTTATTTTCTTGTTTAATATGCTCAAGACAGAATTATAAAGGGGGAGGATCTCTACTGAAAGGAGGCCCAATATTCTGTTATTACTTATTACCCTAGCTTTATTTTAATTTTTTTTTCATCAAATAAGTTTTAAAAAATGTGGCAGCTTTGCGTGCACATTTCCATCGCACGCTTCGCGCTCGGCTCGCTTCACTCGCAAGTATTTCCCTCTCCATAAAAGTCAAAGAAATATTTGTTTAAATCAAAAACAAAGGATACTGAATCTAAAAACATATCACTTTAATCTAAAGAAGTATTCAATTGAACTTCATTGAAATAAATGTATGTATGTATGTGTGTATGTATCATTGAACTAAATGTTTATTTGTTATGAATAATTTAATTCTAGTATTCAAGTAAAATATTTCCTCCAACTAAAGAAATTAATATGAGTGCAAGCACAATACCTTTTTCGTCTAAATGAATTCGTCATTGGTATAAATACATAAACTCGTTATAACAAATAAATGTATTTTTAATTTAATTAGTATTATTTTGAACTGAATCATTATTTATTTAATTTGAATAAACATATATGAAACAATTAATTTATTTAAATGTGTCCAAATAAATCCAAAGAATTGAACAATAAAATATAGCCAAAGAATTCAACAAAAGATATGGGTCTGGTTTAGATACAAATTCAAGTAAATCAATTCACGCAGTTCGATAGTTAAAATTGTTACAATAATTATTTTACAATTTATTTCTTAATCTGTTCAATGTTTAACAATTTACAAATTTGGATGTGGAAAATTCAAACATATCAATACGAAAGCCTTAATAATTAAGCAATCTGAAATGTCTGATTGAAACTTTATAAACTAGTTTCAATGTGAGAATGACTTGAAATCAATTTATTCATAATTGTAAAAGCTTTTATTTTTTTATTTGGAAATGCGCAACTATATGAATCACATATTCAAACCTAAACAATTTCAAACTGATTTTTTTGAAATAGAAAGCCTTGAATGGTAAAAATTTCAGCGTGGAACATTTAAACTTTTAACGTTACAATTTTTTTTTATAACGTTGAAGAACAATTAAAATTATGAATTTAAAACGGAAAAATTAAAATAAATCTTGGTTATTAATTTTTTCCCAATTGTCAGAGGAAGATTTTTGGTTTTCAATTTTTGTTCAGAGGAAAAATGGAAAGCATTGTATTTTTTAACATTTTTATCAAGCTTGAAATACGGACATTTAAGTTCTTCAATTTTCTTCAATTGGCAGTACATTTTATACATTGAAGGTTGGTATTGATTTGAAAAAGAAGAATAGTTTTAATTTAGGGAATTTAAAACGATGGCGTGAAAACGCTATGAATTAGTTATGCATATATAGGGTCTTCAAGCACTACTTTTTAAGAGTATTCTATTTTCAATTAAAAAAATTTCTACGGTTATAGATTTTACTAATTCTCCTTAAAAAATGGAAATTGTTTAAGGGAGTGTCGATTTACGAAAAACATTTTTCAAATAAAAATTATTATTTCATTGCGATGATTATGTCGACTTCCGTCAATGAATATTTTTTCCGTTCCATGGATACACATTTATATTTATATTAAAAGAATATTTTTTACATTTCAATACTTTTCTTGTTATGTTGACTATGATAATTGTTAGAAGGCAGTTAATATTTGTTAAACTGAATGTAATATTCCTATAACTCAGCATAATATTGCAAGTAATTTTTGATTGCAATGATTTTGTCGACTTCTGGCATAGAATAAATATTTTTGTGTAATTATGATAATTTTGAGAATACAATAAATATTTCTATTAATTTATTTATGGGAACTAATGACTGGTTTCTGTATATTGATGGACAATGGTAACCTAATTAGAAAAAAATATGTAAAAAAACTAAAAATGTAATAAACGATTCAACATAAGGCATACTCAGTATGGGATTTTCCAACGCACGGATCAATCGAATCGAAAAACCGATTCGAA
>JAAAKG020133003.1:0-14316 GCA_010014905.2 Druon quercuslanigerum
CTTTTTCATGCAGGCTCTCGTGTTTCTATGGCTTCTTATGTCCCTTCTAACTAGGGTCTCATTCACACATTCTAACCGTTCCTTCCGCGATCTGCCTAATTATTATAAACGAATTTGATTTTATTATATAGTTAGGTAAGAACTATAAACGATTTCATATTTAAATTTCATGAAGGTAGAAATAGAAAAATAAAAAGAAGGTAAGTATTTTACTGAATTACGGAGTAATCGGACGAATTCGTGACAAACTCTATTTGTTCCATTATCCATTATCCCCAATAATGTTTAATTTTACAATGAAATAGTTGTTTTTAAAAAAAATACGCCTGTTTGTCTATTTTTATTTGGAGCTTATTTAACCCGGGCCCATTTCTTTATAGCCCTGTCACTCTCGTTCTTTCTCTCTCCTGTCTGGTTCTTCCTTTCCCCATTCGCCCTCAAGGCTATGTACCTCCAGAGGAGCGTTGACCTCATCTTTGCGGCCCTCTTCGCACAGTGGGTCCTCTTCTCGTCCTCTTTCCTCCGCCTCCTCGTCTTCTTCATCTTCTCGGCAAACCTCGTTGCCGCCAGGAATAAACTAACCTCTTCGACTCTTGCTTTTCGCTCGAGGTCATCGTCGAAGAATCGCGATAAGACTCGCGTGGAAATTAATTGGCCTGGTGCAAAAGAGCACTAGTGCGTACGCCCTCCGTTTTTTAAACACTTTTCGGAGTACATTTAAAAAGATGCGGTATCACCAAGAGTGTCAGCAATTATTGACTCTCGTTAAAACTTCGATGTCTATTCATGACATAAATATTGAAAAAAAAAATTAATCACAATTTAATTATCTGAAGGAGGATTTACAAATATTGTTAATCGCAATGTCAGTTGATAAAACATAACGAAAATAAACATTTTTTAAATTAATTTCTTTCTCTCAAGTAAGTTTTTTTACCATTTTAGTTAATTTAGCATGTAGTCACGAGATTCAATTCCAGCCCCTCTTTCAATAGAAATTCGTATGTTTTTGGTTATCTTCAAGATAACCGATGCCTACCATGGTAGGTTCTTCTGGTGTTCTTTGAGGTGCCTCTTTTCCAGGCCCTCATCGCGCATCACCATGCGACTCGTTTCGCGAGCCATTCTTTAGTTCCCACTCTGTTCCTGGAGGGACATTATTTGCCTATAGACACTCTTCGTAAAGAATCCGGGTGCCTTTTAAACGAGTTCGTTCGCTCAGGCCTTAGTCACTCTGGTACTGCCGGACGAGGTTAATCGCTACTTAACCCAATTTAATTCTCTCGACTTACTGCGTCTCGAAGAACAATGGGATGCCCACCCTAACATCATATCTTGCTGGCCTTTTATCTCGCCAAATGTGGTTTGGATTCGCGGGAAAAGATCGAATTTTTAACGTTTAATTTGGACAATCAAAGACTACCGGTCCTCTTAACTCTCTCGTTGAATTCTCTTAAACCAACGGTCGGCAAACTTTTTGCTTAGTTTTCAGGAAAGGGCACGGATGTTCCAGGAAATGTATTCGCCTGCCGCGCCGCACTGTGTTCGTCAACGCTACGGTTTTCCTGGGCGGGGGTTTATCGTTAAACGACACTCCTTGGGAATAAACAGGGTACAAATCAGTTTGGTTTCAAATTCTTATATTAGCTATTTAATAGTTTTTAGTTATTTAAGACGTTTTTTATATTCTTTTCGCATGCAATAGTTTGCTCAAAAGACCTATAGCTCGTTTCAAGTTGTATGGTTCCTTCGAAAGGACGCTGGTTACCAGTTCCCCAACAATTGACGTTGTGGGCCAGTGCGCGCACTTTTAAAGGGGAGGCCGCGTGAACGTTGCGTCGGAGTCACGCAGAGAGGGTAGAAAATCGTTGGAGGGAGGTGCGCACATCGAGATTCGCTGTCGCTGTACTCACTTCCAATTGTCTTGCCACCTTACTGACGTCACTCGACGCAGTACCTTCTTTCACCGCGTCGAGGTGCGTTATCTTCTCTCTCTGCCCCTCTCTCTAGACCCCCTCCACTCCTATGTCTGCCCCCCTCTCTCTTCCTTACTCTAATACTCTAGTGTCATTCCTTGAGGACACATAGTATCTTCGCCTGCCGCGGTGTGGTGCGCTATTATCCATGCGTTAATGGACATATACATTTTTACATTTTTTTATTAATTTAAAAATTCGCGCTTGATAGTTCCCGTACGCCTTTTCGCTTGTTCAAATGAATTCCAGATCGTGCAGTTGAAATTATTTGAATGGTAATATGCCTATCTGTTTTTTATCGTATTACTGCATATCTCAGATAGAGAACTGCATTTAAGACCAGTTTATGGTTGAAATTAATTGATTTTCTTAATTTAAGCTAAGAATGAAAATCAGTTATTCTTAAAAGTCACATTCTTGTACCATTACTGTGACGTTCTTGCTTATACATAGTCTTTTCAAAATCTTATATTACTTTAATCTTTAATGAAATTTGAGGTTATTTCACAAAACTTAGTAAAATCCACTGGCAACAGGAATAGCTCATTTTGCTCAGTTTAATAAATCGAAATGAACTTAGACAGCGACAGCATCGAAACTTTGGCTATTTTTCGAATAAAAATAAACCATAAATAAATCCAACGGGACCTATAATTAGCTAACCACAAAATGTTGGAAATAAATACTAATATTTTCTTGAACCAAACCGGACTTTAGGATCATGTTTTTGGATAAGAGGACATGATGATGCGGATTCAAGGAGAGTGTACAACTCAGATATTTTTTTGTATGAACAGTTGCGCGATGTCACGGTCTAATAAATTCAATGTATAGCGATCTGTCTTCTTCTTTCATTTCATTTCGCTCACGTGTTATCTCGATACTTGGCTGTGTGGGCCGTAAACCACGCGGCCTACACTCGCATTTTCTACCTATCTGAGTATCGATCGCTCGGTATAGCAGATTTATAAGATCCTTTGAGATCCTACATCGGAGATTCCGGGACTCTTCTTCACTTGACGACTCCGTTACATCTGTGAACTTGATTTTTAGACTGCTAAATCGGAGATACCTGAAGACAGTTTGCGAAAAATATTTTCTGAAAATATTATTACACGATATCAAGTTAAAATATCAACATCAGGTTGAAATCTGTAAAAACGAACGCTCCTATCCTTAAATATACTGTTTTCAAAACGTAAAATGTGCTGATATTATTTGAATCCCGTCAGTCTGAATAATTTTAATCACATTTTATTAAATGTTCGGCGTTATAGTTAACTAACTTGCGCAATTTCAAATGATGCGGTGGCTCGGACTGGAGAAAAGTGAAATGCAAGCATGCCCCGTCGAACGCTTATGCGCGAATCTGTCACTAGGAGCATCATTTGGATTTATAAAATTTCTCAAATATTCGTTCATACTCAGCTTTTACTTCTCGCATCTATCCTGCTGGCTTACAAGTTTCAGTGAGGCATGTTCTCCATACGAGTATGAGTATTCCATTAAGAAATTATGCTCTAAATTTTTTTTTTGCACATGTGGCAACGCGTAATAGCAAAAAGGGAAACAATGCATCTCGTTGTGTGTGTGGATAGATAATCTTTCACAGTTTTGTGGACAATGGCGTTACGTTTCAGCAAACTGTATCTCGTGGCCCCAAGTCCCCTACCCCTTTTCCATTCCACCACGTTCACCATCGCCGTGACAGTCCACACTTTACACGGTCTCTATTTCTTTTTTTTTACTTCATTTGTTCTCGTTCTGCAGGAACGCACACGGAAAATGATGTACGACGAGGAAAACCAACTCAATAGAAGCACGATGTGATGTCCGACTTGTTACATGGTCGACATTTTTATTTATCTACGTAATATATCAAGTTGACGTTTCACCTTCGCTTTGCTGCATTTCATTATGTTATTTATTCAATTTTTATATCTTTTTTGTCTGAAATGTTTCTCGGGATTTTTCTAATGGTCTGATGACATACAACTAAGTAAATTTCTAATTACGCTAGAGTTGCAGCCTGAAAGTTGGAAAACAGGACTGCAAAAGGCTAAATCGTGATAAATGCTATGTACTTTTTGAATTCCCGAAAACAAACCTTTTTCCACGGTAAATTGCCTTGAAATGGTAATCGCGGTAAGTCTTTATGAAATGTCTACTGTGAGTGTGCCTTTTACAGTTGAATAACCCCCAAAACGCCTGCAAAGTTACAATTTCAATTTAACGAACCGTTTCCTTTTTGCAAACGGTCAAACATTTGTATAAATTAAAGGGTCACGTTTTTGCGCTTGAATATATCCTAATCATCCTAATCATGGCAAATAACGCTAAAATTTACACACAACTATTTTTTATGAAGAAAAAGGGTGGTTTAAAAAACTGTTGTTTAGGTGTCAGTTTTGGCAATTGGGCATTAAATGAGCCCTAAATGAGCCCTAAATTATAGTGCAAAGAAATATTTTCCAAATCATTTTTTTCTATGTGTGGTCCTGCTAGCTCAAAGCTAAGCTATCAGGGCCACAGGTTTTTTTAATGCGTAGGATCACATTTGGCATTAGGGCAATAACTGAGCACTCATTATTCTGAAAATAAATATTGCCTACGTCATTTTTTCTCTGTGTGATGCTGCTAGCTTAAAGTTAAGCTACCAGGTCCAGAGGTTTAAAAAAATTCGGAGTATCCAATTTGGCAATAGGACATTAAATTAGCCCTAAATGAGCCCTAAATTCCCTATAGGGTTTAGTTCATTTGTTCAGCGTGAAACACCAGACCTTATACTATTGCTTGAAAATTTATGCTTTTTATTAATAATTCTCGAATCTGGTAGCGTGTTACCCCCATGGTACAGGTGTGGCGAATTAATAATAATTAACTTGGGACATCAATAGTGGATCCTACAAGAAAATAAACTCTTATACTATCATTTGAAAATTTTAATGTTTCACATGCCTCAGGTGCTCAAACGCAAAAAAAAAGATTGATACCCAGATATATTCACCACTAACTCCGCTTGACGAAAAAAGTCACCAGCTTTTAGACTAATAGGTGTGTCTAATTGAGAGGTTTTTTCTCAGACCATATAGTAGAACTTCGTCTATAAATGACGGCACGCACTTAGGCTGAAGGTGTCATCTATTATGGTGGTTTTTGTATATAGGCGCAGAGTTAAATTGTGGCTAGTTGCCAGTTGCAGGCCTCAACTGCTTACGTGCTTTTAAGCAGTTCAAACCTGCTTTCGCACTAGAAGAAGCTTCGTACAGCAGCCGCACAGACTATCGTACTGCATAAGCCCTATACATTAATAATATATCTAAGTTGTACTTTTTTGGCCGAGTTATTGCAAATCAAACGAGGCAAAGTGCCACTTGGGGTCAAGTGTCACACGCTATTGTTCATAGCACCAATAGATCATAAGTGCAAATATGTTGTATAGACCACGAAAATGAAAACCAAAGAGGGAATCCAATTCCCTCCAATCCAATTAATTTTAAATTTAATCCATTATAAGCCAATTTAATCCAATTCAATTCCGGAGACGAAGGAGGATTTACACATTATTTTTTAGCACACCAGTTAGCGCAAGTATAGCCAGAGTTGGGGTCTCTGTACTCATCGTACCATAAAGTACAGATAATATCCATCAGCAAATCAGACCAAAGTCTCAGTTACTTTATAGTACAATGGACCCTATAAGTAAATATTGTACGGTCTAGGCTGAGAAGATGCTATGCCGAACGCTGAGAAGGTAAGAAGTTGGTGCTGTGGTTGTCCGGCTTCGCAGCAGCTTCATACCAAACGCTCTACATCGAGGTACGAAGTCGACCTCACGTTTATGCAGCGGCTGTATCCGTAAGTACGGCTGCTGTGCCAGGCTCGTTTCAGTGCGGCCTCTCTCCTTTTAATGCTTAAAGGTTAGGCTGGGTTAGGTGTGGTAAAGCGGTTCGAAGTTACTGATTCTGCTGCACGAGTAGATAACGGGTGTACTCGAAACCCGCGGTCTAAGAAGAGAGGCCACGAGAAGCCTGCAAGTAGCCTTATTTCTCCATCGGGAGAATCTAAATGTAAACAGTCAGGCTGCTGGTATTTTACAGACATGCGTGGCAAATTCTAGGGTCAGCAGTTCTAGGAAATCCTAAACCGCGGGATCGTCAACCGAGGGTTTAGCGTATCTAAACATTTTTTTCGAAAGTCTTTTTGGTCTAAAAACGACTAATTTTGCCGTAGTAGTGCATAGTGAGTGTTCCCAATGAGTGCATCAGAGGAGAGGGTATTTCTCAGGGGAGCTAGAGAGCGTGGCTACAAGTATGGCCAAAGGACGCGATTACTGAGTTTGATATGGACACGTTTGAGTGGTTTGTAAATATTCCTGGATTGCACCTCGGCGTAGCTTTGAAAGTTGTCAACGCATGTGGAAGAAGTAAGCAGTTTGTCACAATCAAATAACTATGGGTGTGTCTATTGGGGATTTTCAAGAGTATAGTCGGAATTGCGTCTCCATATCATTTTCGGTAGATGCACATGATAGACTTTTATTTGGAGTTTCTTCTAAATTGACTCGGGACGTGAAGTAAATGAGATGGTAACGACTGGGTGTGCGGTTAAATACATGTCTGGGACGTTGTTAAAGTTTGTATTTTGGATGTTTCTAGGAAAGTGCGTAGGTGTGTGACTGGAAACGGAGACATCTAAAGCGATCTACACTTTTTAAAGTTATTTTTTCTCGGCAAGATGATAGTTTCTGGGATACCAATCACGGGATCTGCTTGTTTTATGTGTTACTTTGATGCCGAGCTTATTTAAGTTTACCACAGTTGTCTTCCTAAACCACCTGTTTGGTGCACGGGCGGTCGACGCACAATGAGGTTCATATTTATGTGATGAGCTCTCGTCGGACGACGAGACAGAGTCAACGAGTCAGAGAGAGAGAGGGGTGGGGGGGTCGCTCGACGTTTTCATGAACGAGATTTACATGCGATAGAAGGCCAACGGCAGGCAAAAGGTTTGAATGCCATTCCGCACGAGTGGATATCGACAATTCTGCCGCATCGTTTACTCACGCTATTCTTATGCTGGGGAACACCTACTTTTTCGATAATTCTCTTCCCGTCGATGGTAATACAGTTCACCTGTCAAAATTGAACATCACTTCAGCGCGGTTTGGTTTTTCACGTTGGTTCTATTTCGATGGTAATTTGGTTCTTCACAAGAACAGTTTAATCGAATAATATTGAACCTTATCTCCATTTTAATACGCCAAGAAAACACAATTCTTTTGAAAAAAATGGAGAAGTCGCACTCATAGGTTGGAAGGATGGATTTTGAAGGCTAGAATTTGAACATTTAAATGGTTTAAATTTTTGAAGTAAAGCCTAGATGTAGACGTTGAAGTCTGTTAAATGCTCCCTTTGTCCTAGACGATTCGTCACTATGTTTTGGTTGTGATTAGTTCTTTTATCGTGACACTCGCTGCTACGTCACTATGATATAATTTCTTCTCGAGCTTTCTTTCACCTTTACTTCCGCGCTAAATGACTGAACTTCAATCACATTTTTTGACGCAACCGTCGTTTCATCTCGTCAGGGCGACGATTAATAATTCGGAACAAGTTTTTCTGTCAATTATGATTTAAAATACCATATAAAAAGCCGTTTCTTCTTTGCATTTAAATTATTTTCGTGGAACAATATTGTCAGTTATCTACTTTTAGCAAGAATGTGCGTCTGGGATCAACAATTTTACTCATTTTTATTTAAATTTCTACTAATGTATTAGTTGAAATCAGAATTAATTGAATAAAATGGAGCGTATTTTAGCAGGTTTAAGATCCTGCAAGAGGTGCAGATCGATCGTCGTTCTAAACACTTATGGGTCGCTAACGAGATGTTCTTTCTGTATCAGGTGTGTAGATTCGTAGGTCTCCTTTCCTTGCACAAATTACTTCAACGTCAAATTCGTCAACGAGTTCCAATCGCCACTGTCTCGTAGTCTTAAATACGTCCATAAATAAAAAGAGCAGAAAAGGTTTACAATTTTTTAACTGTATATTTTTCCCTATCTTTTAAAACAAATATTATCTTTCAATTTTATTTTGAATCCGTTTTGTAAATTTGAAGCCGTACAAAGTAGATTCTGCAAACTTTGAGGCACTCAGAAGCCCAATGTTCGCAACCAGCTGTTAAATTAATACGCGGTTGTATCTATTGCAGTATTGTATTAGTATAGGTCGGTTAGCTATCGGGATCAAAGTACAAACAGGAACTGAAATCGCAGAGCACACTCGATCAAAAAGCGAAACTAATTTAAAGTCATGGCTCGTTCGCTCGTCAGGGATTCTACAGATGCGATCCCTCGTTGCTTGGTTATTGGCACAACCTGAAACAAAATGTAAAAAAGAACTGTTACTCGCGGCCATCGGAATAGTTTATTTATTTCAATTAAATTAAAGAAATATTCATTCTAATTAATAAAATCTTCGTACTGCGTTAATTACAGGTAATTAAAAGTTGGGGTTTCAAGTAAAAAACAGTGATGCTACTGAAAGTTGGAGTGAGTGGAGAGACATTGATTAAGTGCATGGCATCTGTCACTTAAATGTTTTGATCGATGCAAGTACTTACGAGACGGAGGACATGCCGCAAAAATTAATTACCTTGCGATATCCCCAAACTCCACCGTTATGAAACCCGCGATTCAGCTTCTTCACATTGAATACGTGTTACAACGAGTGATTAGTACTCAAGTGGTTGATCGATCACCCGAAATAACGCTTGGCAAATGGAAACTTGGAAATCGAGTTTGACCTTGGACGTCGTGCGAATCAAGCATGTCGACCGAGCGATTAATCGTTAGCCTGCTCCCTCATTGATGCGTTTGCATACATCGGCACGCGCACAATCACGAGCCGTTCCAGTTAGAAAGTCGCGCCATTAATACTCGAAGACTTCTGTTGGACCACTTGCCCTACACGCCCGACAGAGTCAGTTTTTAAATTAAAAATTAATTATACCAGTTGTGATACACTTTCTTCCCTGCAGCGACGTTTGCCCGTTACGAAAAATTACTAAATTAATTTTCGGGGTTCTTATTAGAGGTGATCGAGAGTAAGGCTGAGGATCACGAAGTGAAAGAAACGGAAACGCTTAATCGGCTCAGTAGTTTACCTCGCATGAGCGTCAGTTCCCCATCGGGCCGTCGAATAGTTGACATCTTTTTCGTAGAAGCGAGTGGAGCCACGGGTTTGGCGAAGTACAGGCCATTGTCCCCGTCAGTCATAGAGCACGACCAATAAGCGTCAGTCGCTATCAGCCTGTCAATGAGTCAACATCTTTTCCCTAGTGGTAACACTCAGCTCCAGCAGATGGGGGAAGAAAGAGTTGGGACACGTCACCCCCACCACTCCTCTAGGTCCAACCGGAATACGGAAGTCGTCACATAACGCATGCGCGTTGGTGCTCGTTTTAAAGGCAAGATAACCTGAACTCAATATTTTTAATCTTTTGAATCCGGCAGAATCGAGAGACCGTGAATAAAAGTAATAATCGTTATAATGGTGTTTACATCCCACACCCTATCTTCTTTGATCGCTTTTTCTACTTCTGCCTTATATTCCTCCTTTACCCTTTGTCTTTTTCTTTCCAGCATCTTCTCATGTTCTTTTTTTCTCCTGTTATATTCCTGCTTCTTTGTCTCCCCTATTCTGCATTTTTTTACACATTCTTTCATTCTCTCTTTACTGTCCCAGCATTCCTCGTCCCACAAGCCTCTCTTTCCCCCTACTGGTTCTCAATCGACCCCTTCAACCATTCAGTTAATGAGTCTACTCCCTCTACTTTTTAATACTTATACTTATTCTTTTCCAGCTTTTGTTTGAAATCTTTTAATTTATCTACTGACCAGACTCCCATTTTCGTGTTCTTTTCTCCCCCTGATTCCTTTTTCTCTCTGCCGCGTTATTGCCGCCTCCTTTTAGTGTAGCTATGATCGTGAAGTGCTCTGACCCTATCTCATTCCTCACCTTCGTACTCTCTATCTGCTATCATATGCCGCATTCTTTCTTCAGCCAAGATGTAGTCTATTACTGTTGCTCCCTTTCCTAAGAATGTGATCTCCAACTTCCTCATCTCCTTTCATATTGCCATTACATATAAACCATCCTGTTTCCCCTATCACGTCTAGTAACTTTCTCCCTTCCGACCCGTATCTTTATGTTTGGATTTCCTTATATATGCCACTAATATTTGTAGTTACATATTTTTGTATTCTATAACGAGACTGCTTTATTTGATAAATGTATTTTAGGTCGAAAAAATATTTAGTTTTGATATTTATTGAATACAATACAACCATTTAATTTTAGAGTTTAAATCCAGTATCCATTAGGGTGGCGCAAAAAATCGCATTTGAGAAATTTCAACGTCGTCGATGCCAAATTCTTCTTTCGTAGAAACAAATTAATGCCTATTTTTTATTTTAAAATAAAATGATTTTTAAAACGTCATGGAGCGTTTTGATGTTTTCTCTTATTTGTAGGAATTGAAATAGAAAATTTTAAACAGAACCTTCACGAGCCCTGAGCTTTAACCCAGACGACAGTTTTAGTGTTATTACTTTGCCATTCAATTCAGTGACTTATATTTTTTTATGAATTTTTTATAAATATCAATTTTTATAAATTTTACGTCTTATCATGTTTGTAAACGTCACATAAATTATTTATTTATATATTAAATCATTAATTTTATTTTGTTGGACTTAAAATATTTGGAATTTATGTATTTAATCTATCCCATTTACGGGTTTACGGCCTCCGCTTCCTGTACATATATTTACAATTTCATCCTTATCCTAACTTAACTACTACTTATATTCTACTATTTCGCTTTACTTAATCTTAACATAAGTAATATTACTTCTAAAAACGAGCGGTCTTCTAGGGCTTCCATTTCCTCTTATCATAAAAATGCATTTTACACGAAACTGAAAACTAATTTTTGCTTTTTACTGTCCTTTCTCAGCACTACCCGTTTGGCTCTGCCCTGCTCCCTTGCTTTCCCTTACTAATTCCAATTTCTTCATCCACATCACTCCCTGTCCATTGTCATCCAAAATCCATCTTACACACTCATCCACACTCAAATGTCCATTTTTCTCTCTTGTACATCTCTCTAACGCATGTGCCCTTGACTCCATTTCGTATCCGCATACACTACATAGATTCTCCTCTGCATCCATCCAATACCTGCATGCTCTCACTCCTTCTCCCATTTTAACCGTACAACCCTACTCCATTTTTCTTCATTTTTTAGCAAATATTCTATTTCCGTCAACCCTTTAACCATCATATACCATCTACTCGAATCTATAATATTTGTCCATCTCTCTTCTCCTTGTTTTAATAATAGCTCTAACTCTATGTCCTGCCATTCCATACCCCTTCTCGTATATTACAACCCTTATCATTTTTCTCCTTTCTTCCTCCCATTTTGAATTTTCCAAATTGCCTCTCACCCCATTGTTCCGAATTTGGCCCAAACATGCTTGTGTTCTTCTGCTTCCCTCTCCCCTTTTTAGCTCCTCTTCAAACCTCTAAGCTCTGTTAATTTGCCTAGTAACCATTTCTTCCCTCAATAATTATTCCCTTAACATGTATCCTGGGCAACTCCAGCTACCCCCCATTACCCATTACAAAAATCGATCATGCATGCTCTCACTTCCTTATGTTTCTTCCATCCCCAGATCTCCACTCCATAACACAACACCGTCCAGACCAATGCATCAAACAATGAGACCCTTATTCTCCAATCCTCCTTGAACCTTCTCTTCCTTATACCCCATATTCGGCCCATCACTTTACTCGCACATTCAATTCTTTTCCTCACCTGCAGCTCGTTTCTTATTTCTGCCTCAATCCAAAAACCCAGGTAACAGAACTCCTCCACAATTTCCACTTTTTGTCCGTTAATCTTCCAAACGTAATTTATTTTTCTCTTTTTATTTCTGAAGCACATTACCTTTGTGTTATCTTTGTCTATCTACTCTTTGAAGATTCTCATCATTAGGTTCATCCCCTTCTCATCATCTGCTAACAGAACTACATCGTCCGCGTATGCTAGAGAGTATAGTTTGCTATTTCCCAAAACCTTACCTCCTTTCCATTTTACCTTCAGCTTCTCCTCTAAGTTTGCCAGCAGCATATTAAATAGTAGTGGACTAAACGGGCACCCTTACCTTAGACATCTCCCTATCCAGAAAACCTGCCCTTTTTTCTTTCCTATCTGCACCCTAATCCTGGTTTCATTAAAAATTTATTTTATTCTCTCCACCAAATCGCATTTGAGAAATTTCAACGACGTCGATGCCAAATTCTTCTCTCGTAGAAACAAATAAATGCCTATTTTTTTTATTTTGAAATAAAATGATTGTTGGAACGTTATGGAGCGTTTTGAAGTTTTCTCTTGTTTGTAGGAATTAAAATAGAAAATTTTAAACAGAACCTTTACGAGCCCTGAGCTTTAATCCAGACGACAGTTTTAGTGTTATTACTTTGCCATTCAACTCAGTGACTTTTATTTTTCTATAGATTTTTTATAAATATTAATTTTTATAAATTTTTCGTCTTATCATGTTTGTAAACGTTACATACATTATTTATTTATATATTAAATCATTAATCAATCAATAATCTGTTTGTGAAGAAACTTTTCTCTTTTATTTAATTCATTAGCTTATTTTAATTGTTTACTTAAAAATTCAAGCTTTCATTTTTTGGTTTATTTTTCGGTGCGTCGATCGAATGTCGAAAATCCGACATTCGATCCGTGCCGCGGTCGAAAAATTCGATCCGATCGCAACACGGATTGAATGTCGAATCTTCGACATTCGATCGGTGCGTTGATCGAATCGAATGTCGGATCGAATTTTTTTGCACACCTCTAGTAAAGATGGTAAAAAAATGTTTTTAAATTTTTGGGGTCAAATTTTGATCTTTTCAACTAATTTTTCATGGCACAAAACAGCACAAACCTAGCACAATTCAGCACAAGTTTCATATTTTTGAAATTCAGAAATGGGGAGGCAGATTTTTTTCAAAATCGGTTTTTTTTCGAAAATCGTCAGAGAGTATAAAATTTGATTTGTGGCTCAAGTTTGTGCCTTTTTCATATTACCTAGCACAACATTTTTTTCGAAAAAATCAATTGGCAAGGCTGAAGTAAAAAAATGTTTTTAAATTTTTGGGGTCAAATTTTGATATTTTCAACTAATTTTTCACGGCACAAAACAGCAAAAACTTACCACAATTCAGCACAAGTTTCATTTTTTGGAAATTTAAAGTTGGCGTTGCCAACTTCCTGGACTTCAAGACTAGAGAGGAACTTGAGAAAAAACTACTACGATTAAATAAAACGGCGGAAGACCAGGATATACAACAAGACTGGGCTAGATTAGACAGTTCAAGCTACTGCAGTTACTATAAAGAAATTAAACAAAACGTAGCGGCAGAAGACTATTGGCAAATAAAGAACTGGAAGGAATGGCAGAAGGAGACATGGGCTTGATGGAGATGTGGGAACGTAGCAAAGGAGGAGAAAAGAGGCTGGGAAGGTAATAAATGCAGGGCTTGCAAAAAAGAACCAGAAACAATCGAACATATAATAAACTGCTCAAGAGTGATGGAAAAGCTAGAAGAGACAGATAGGAGGTGGTGGTACGTTTGGAGAGGAGAAGGAAACCAACAGCAATGGAGAGAGAGACTAATCCAGGCTTTGAAGAACGACCCAGACACGGAATTATGTGTAGGATTGAGCAAAGTTGAAGCAGCGCTGAAAAACGACTAGACAACGGTAATTTTCAACCATCAAGACAATTATATCAAAAGCGACGCATAATTGTTTATTTCCTTTCAAATAACATGTTAAAAAATGCAATTTGTTTGTATTTTTATGCACTTGTTTAAGTAATTTAATGTAGTTAATTTTGAATTTCAACTCATTTTTTTAAAGACAGGATACAAAATGTTATTAAGACGTTTACAGAGGCTATGAGGCTGGTGGATGTGTAAAACTTGTATTGTAGGACCAAGGAAATAAGTATATTCTATTCTATTCTATTCTATTTAGTTATTAAATTATGTAATTAATAACAATAATAGTAAATTAATCATAATAATTATAATTAATAATCAATGATAATGATTTAATAATTATTTAAAAAATTAATTAAAATTTAACTATTTATTTATTTAATTATTAGTTATTATTATTAAATTATTGTATTAAATTAAATTATTATTTTTTAATTATTTTATTATTATTTTAATAATTTTTATTAATT
>JAAAKG020133004.1:0-37220 GCA_010014905.2 Druon quercuslanigerum
TCTAAATAAACTAGGTATCACTGGGCATCACCAACTAACTTATTTAAATTAGCATCAATTCTTAGAGTGAAATGCCCTTCGGTGACGTGTGAAGCATTTCCATTTGGAATAAATAATATCACCGCGCACTGCCCCTTGGTCGCTATGCTGCTGGTTTTTCAGGAATGGGACTCGGGCTGCACTCTCAGTCAGAAACCGCCGAGGCAACAATTCTCGGAAGCAGTAAATCCAAACTCATTCGATGCAAGTTCCAGTGTATTATATTTTTTATTAAGTATTTATCTTCTTTGGTTAATAATTGAACTCATTGTTTTGGTTAAAGATTAATCTTTTTGTTTGAAAATTTAATTATTTTTGTAGAAAATTCAATTTTCTTAGAAAATGAACGTTTTCGTTTAAAATTGATATTTTCGTGTTAAAATTTCTTCGGTTTTTGTAGGGAAAAATATTGGCTTGAAGTGTCCTTTTTGGTTAAAAATAACTATTTTGTTGAATATTCTTTTTTTCCTCTAACATTTTTTTAAATTCATGTAGTTGGTTGAATGTTCATGTATTTTTTAGTTCAATTTAACTGTTCTTCATTGAAAATTCAGGGTGGCTGCTGGACCGAGAAACCGGGAAATGACCGGAAATTTTCTGAGACGGGAAAAACCGGGAAATTACCGGGAATTTATTTCTTGACCGGGGATTTTACAAATTTTCGGAAGAAAAATCTGTCCAAGTTCGATTTCGACAATTTTTCAAATAACTACTTGAATTGATATCTTTTCAATTATGATATCATTTATTTTATAATGCGTAATTCAAAAATCTTTAACTTAAAAAATTCTTCATTTTAGATTTCTATTTTTAAGCGTATATTTTTAATTTAAATAATTTTAAAGTACAGTCTTGAAGACTTTTACAATTAAAAATTAAAAGCGTTTAGAGTTAAAATTTCTTGACGAAAAACAGTATTATTTTATCAACTGTAAATATAAATAAATGAATAAATAATTTTTCAAATGGATCTGTACTTTAAGTATTTAAAACTGAAGAATAATGTGTTTGATAAAACATTTCTAAATTCGTTCAAAGTTTAAAAATGTCCATATTGTTACTGTTTCATTTCAAAAGTCTTAGTCATTAGAAAAATGTAAACGTCCTATTGAAACTTCAACTATTATCAACATAAACAATAACTTAATAAGATTTTCGTAATTAAAGGCTTTTATTAAATTAATAATATTTTTTTAGCCTAAAATATTCACTTTTTAATCCATTTATTTTGAAATTTTGTAATTTAGAAAAAGAATGAGTAATTAATATGTAGCAATATTTCACTGTTCATTTAAGACGAGTAAATTGAAGTCAAATATTTAAAAGTAAACAATTTGAAACTGAATTATTTTACACAAAAAGCTTGGAATCTCTAGAATTAATAATAAATAAATAAAGAAATTCGAAAAATTTCAAAACAACTACTACATTTCTCAAGATATCTAGTCTAAATGTTTGAATTTTATAATTTAGGAATGCTAATATTTCTAAATTTTGCAGTTTATCTGCATTTCATTTAAAACTGTTCAATTGAAAAGTGTTAGTACCCTCCAGTTTATACATGTAAATTATTGAGTATGTGAATAACAGATTTATGCACTGAAAAACTTTTAAACTTCAATTTAAACATTTTTAAATTGAAGAGTTGTAATTTAAATGGTTTAATTCGTTGTTTATTTGCTATTACTTTAAGTGGAAAAATGTTTAGTATAGAGTTCGATTTTTCAAATTTGATTGACCGGGAAAAATGTTTGCGTACCGGGAAAAAACGGGGAATTTTTTTTCTTTGATTAAAACGGTCACCCTGAAAATGGTAATAATGGTACCTGCATTAATTTTATTTAAAAAATTTATTCTCTGGTTTTTGTAAAAAATTACCCTATTTCCCTTGTTTTGAGATAATCTTTGGGCTGTAAATTCTGTTATTCGTATGTTCAAATTAAGGAGGGAGTTGTCACGACCTTTGACTTTAAAATTGTGTTGTATTATTCTATGAAGATATACAAGTGACATGAGGATCTCCGAATTAAAAAGCTTTTGCTGCCTTAAATTTCGTCTAAAGCAGTGAGATAGCTATTATCTGTCGGAATGATACATAGCTACTTCGTTCTCCCTCGCGAGCTGCTTAGACAAACTGCAGCTTTTAAGGGTCGTCACGTCAGCCTCCGGTGACTCTAGGTTTACCAGTCACCAACGTCCCTTCTGCCTTCGTGGCTTCCTTTTTATCGCGATCTCCCTTTTGTAAACGGTAAAGTCGACGCTTCGAATCCGATCTCTTACCCTCCCGGGAACATCCGAGAAAAGTGTCTATCTCTCGTCTCTTTTCCCTGCGCAAGGTGAGAAATTCCTCGTGTGGAAAGACAAAGCCGACGGTAAAAGGGAAGGTGCAGGGGAAAAGAAGGCAGACGTGAAAGAAGAAGAAATCCTTTTCTCAAACAGCGCTCAGAAAATTCCTCCCACCTAAAACCTTTTCCAGAAAACAACGAAGATCTGCTACAGTTTGGGGAAAGGCAAGCTTTTCTCGTCTTGCTTTACTTATTATTATTGTTAATATTATTGCTATACTTTATGGAAAAAATAAGCTTATATTTAAAGTAAAATGAAAATATTCACTCTTATTTTACTTCGAATAGTAGTAATAATAATAAAAAATAAATAAAAAATAAAAATAATAACTCTCCTACCGAAGGTGTTCTCGCGTTGATGTCGCGGTAGGGCTCTAATGACTTTGAAGGCTATGTTGGCGGTAGCACTGCTACTGACAGGGTTTCCCGTGCCAGACAGGCAGATAGCCAAGAGGAAAGGGACTAAGCTGAATGCAAAAACCCATAAATCATGGCGAGTATACGAAAGATATTGAAATGCTTGACGCTTCCCGAGGATCGTCAGGGCGCCCCTGGAGCCGCCGCTGTGGGCCACAGCATACGGTGTGGTGTGGTGAGCTGCGAGATGGTCAGGCAGACATCACTAATCAAAAAGCTGCCCTGTAAGAACATGTGCGACAAACGGTAAGCAGTGGAACTTTAACTGTGCCCGCTGAAGATGTTTTGGCTAGCGTTAGCTATTTACAATCAACCACCTCGACAGAAATACTGTGGGAGAGCATCAAGTGGGATACCACAATGAAAGAGAATTTGGTGCATCTCTTTTACGAAAGTGCGACGCTTGAAACGAAAATGGAAAAAAGTACAATTTAAGAACGAGATTTTCTGCAAAGTATCTTAATATGCAGAAAGTCGCACTGAGACACCTTATCTGAAAGTGAAGAATATAAGTAATAATCTACAAATCACAGAAGACCGAGCAATGGAGATTAAGCAACAGGTTGATTTGGCGTGGATAAACGACGGCAATGAATATTAGTTAGAGGAAGCCGCGGCACACGGTCAAGTAGGGGCAATCGATGTTCTTCCTCAACCTGTTGATGATCCAACATCACCCCATCCACCAGAGGTGGAAGGCCTTATACAAGCAGTGTCAGAAGCAGAGGTTCAGCAGCCAAAAAAGCGACGGAAATGGGCATACCATATAAACAAAGATCTTATGCGCCTTTATTTTTTGGCAGAGAAATATGCGCAAAGTGTGAGGAGAGAACATCATAGACTCTTCTTACTTTAACCAGAGCTTGCCACAAAAATAAATGAGCAGAATCTGGCAGATCAAAAACGCTCAGTGCCTATAAACAGATTACTTTCGGCTGTTGAAATAGCAGCTATTAAAATGGAAGTGGAACAACAGCTTCCTATTGATCAACTCCCCTTGGAAGATGTGGACAACGAAAACTTAATTGAAGCTGAAGGCATAGGTACGAGGGAAAATAAGGGCATCATGTACCGAATCCATTAGAAGAACATCCGGATATTAATAATGTTGATGTCGATAGCGAAATCCCAGAAAAACTGCAGCACCTAGAATGGAATTTCGTTCATAATTTACTAGAAATCAGATATATGTAGAACCAACACTAAGGCATTCTCTGCCCAAAATGAACATCACACATGATTTGCGTGTACTAATAGAACACCTCAACAGCAAGGTTTTTATCTACGTATTTAAACGTAACCTGAACTACGTTAGAGGTGCAAACTCTTGTATACTGTGCAGCTGTGGCAACAGTTAGAACGTTGGGCTGCAGAACTAGGACTGCGATATGAATGTCAGCAAAGTAAGGTGCAAATTGGGTCGATTGACTCAATATAAAAAAGGAAATAGAACCAGACAGCTGATAAATCATGTTACTAAAATCATCCACCCTCAGCACATCGAGACATTAACACCATCAATATTGGATGAGATTATGGATTTCCAACGGCAAAGACTTGATGTTCTTTCTGCCAGACTGCGTTGATACAAGAAAAGTTGTGTACGAAGGCAACAAAATCGAAACTTTCAGAAAGATGAAAGAAGGTGAAATTTGGATACTGCGTCGCTCATACTGGAGACAGAAAGGACAGGCAGTAGTCCTGAAATGCAGCTGACAAACATCTCTGCTTTAGATGTTTCAGCGGTCTTAAAAAGGGCAAGTAACTGGAAAGCTCCAGGCCCGGACATGGTGCACAACTTCTAGATCAAGTACCTGACGAGTCTGCATCATGCGTTGGAAAGGTGTTTTCAGAAGACGATTAAACACCCTGATCTGATGCCAGGCTTTATACTCTAGGGTACTACGTATATGTTACCTGAAAAACCAGATGCTCAAAATCTATCTGAATTTCAACCGATAGCTTGTAGTCCAGCAATTTATAAATGTCTTACAGCTATAATTGCAGATAAGGTATATTCTCATTGCGACGAGAATGACATCCTAACAGAAGAACAAAAAGGATGTTGCAAAAACTTGCGAGGCTGTAAAAATCTAGTCACTATAGACGCTGTTGCCATGAATCAAGCTAGTATGCATCAAAGGAACTCACACATGGATTTCATTGACTACAAGCAAGCTTTTCCTTCCGTGCCGCATGACTGTTTGCTTGAAGTCTTAAAACTTTACAAGATCTGTCCACGCATTGTTGACTCTCTAAGTCGTGCGATGAGGCTTTGGGGGTACAACACTCAAGTATTTTGATCATGGAAAACCAAGGATAACTAGATCAATACGCATTAAGATGGGTATATTTCAAGGAGACTCATTCAGTGCGCTATGGTTCTGTTTAGCGTTGAACCCATTGAAAAAACACTAAACAGCATGTCTCATAGGTTCAGAATTCATGATAATGAGGATGGTCATCATTCTGTACATGGGTCGATGTCACAAAGCCGTTTTCCAATTATATCCACCTGGAGTTCGGACTAGATAAATGCATAACAGTGAATTTAATTAGAGGGGAATAAGGAACAGCAGAGTTAGAGAGCGACTTCGAAAATGACATCGAGACCATGGCTGCAGGTGAATCATGAATATCTGGGTATTCTTGAATCTAAGGGTATTCAGGATACGATAGTTAGGACAAGCCTAACGATTGCCTTCACTACGAGACTCTGATTGATTATGAAGAGTTTTCTTAACTCGGCAAACAAAATCAGGGCAATCAATACATATGCTATCCCTGTCCTCGCGTACTCCTTCGGGCTCATCAAATGGTCTAACACCGTCCTTGAAAAGTTAAATAAAATCGTCTGTGTAGAAATGACGAAGCGCCGAATGCACCACAAAAATTCAGCGATTAAAAGGATAGTTGTACTAGGACATATAGGGGGCAGGGGCGTTGTAGATGTGAAAAAACTGTCTGAGTCACAAGTTATATAGTTGACTACACGCCCTTGAATTTTTCCTCAGATGGAGCCTTGAGTATCAGGGCAGAAACCATGGAGGAATTAGAAGTACAATAGAGGCAGAAGGTGAGCACCCCAAAACGTTAGATCAATAAGAAGTGGATAGTGTGGCATCCAATATTAGTATAAGAAAGGGTATTCTGTATCCAGAGACGGAAGGATTCGTCATTGTGATACAGGACAAGGTTGTCAGCACCAGGAATTATCGCAAACACGTGTTACATCAAGACGTGGTTGACCGGTGCCGATTATGTGGAGATAATAACGAATCCATAGTGCACATTATTGATGGCTGTCGCGTAATGGCTATAGATACATTCCAATGCCTGTTATAGAAAGCGAAGTATACATCTTATGTTGGGATGATACTATCCAAATGGATAATTACATCCGGGCTAATCGACCTCACATCGTGATGCGAGACCAAAAAAGTGGAAGAGTCTACATCATCGACATTGCTTGTCCACGCTGCCCCTGTGGATTGTGGATACCCCTGAGTTAAGCTCTTCTTTGACTGAACGATTAACACCAGATTTATTGAAGATGACGAAACGTAACACTTACGATGATCGCTTTTTGTGGGAATGCCAATCAATCTTAATCTCTCATCACAGTGATGAAAAATAAACTGACACTCAGTACTAATGTTATATTTCAGGGGGTAACACTAAGTTTCTGAAGGTGATTCGGTTTTGTCACAGGGCCTGTTGTTAAGGAGTATCTGGTACGAGAAAAAATAGAAATAATTAAAAGATATCTCTATACTGACGCACATAATTCCGTCAACAAAATCTTTCCTTGCAGATGCGAATTATACTTTAATATGGTAGATCTCTTTAGACGTCTTTAAACCCATCAAAGATGCTATTCCATTCAAGATGGTTTGCGTGGAAAGTTCTTGGGAAAGGAAGTGAGTCATTTATCACAGACAGGCTAATAGATAACACACTTTACGAGCTTTACTTCGAGTTCGATAGGTTATCAGGCTCAATCGGTTTCGAGTTCGTGCGTTCCGGTTACCCCAAACTCACCCCACAGCGAGTTAGAATTAGAACTAAGCGACGAATATGGAATATAATATTACGATACCCAAAGATTTTCTTATGTTGTCTTTTTCTTTAATATAGAAAATTATTTTAAAGACCTTTCGCTCTATTTTGTAGGTCCAGTTTAGAACGAGTAAACAAATAATTGCTTTCTTTACAATACTCACTCTTTTTTCGGGAATTTTAAATTTCCTGATCACCAGACACCTTGTGAATGTTTGAATATAAAATTGTTCAGCTTTAGTTTTTACTTTTCAATCTCATTTAATCGATTGTTGCGTAAAAAAGCGTAAAAAATAGCTTATTATGAAAAAGCGTAAAAAAAAGGATGGATGGAGCAGTGACTATTTCGCGATGCTCTCAATACGTGTGTATATACGAACGTCGATCGCATGGCTATAACACGCGCATATTACAATGACAAGAATCCTATCGTGGCGTTAAATGGCACGAGAGTCCTCGTCCCATTCTGGAACAAGCCGTTCCAAAAAGATAACTGCAGACTCCTTGTACTCCACGTTAGGCTGTCGAATCATCTGATTCAGAACGAGGTTATATAACTCAACTTAAATGCTGACACTAACGGGAGCGAAGTGATCGTTTATATTATGACATGAGACCTCATTATGCGACACCCGTAAAGGGTTGATCAGTACTCTTAAAACCCTCGGATTATAAGTAATAACTGCTACACGCAAGCTCGATAATTACAAATTATATTTATCACCCCGTTTTGAATAATTAGTGAGCTTTTATTCATCCCCAAAGCTAAATTAGTTACAAAATAAATTTTAGTAAGCCAAAATGCTGAACTTATGGAAATTAATTTATCTATTTAAATCATATGTATTTTGTAGAGCCATTAAAAAAATTTCCTAGGTTTAAATATTTTTGAAGTCTTGGTCGAAAACGTTCTTGGTCGCGACACTTCACTGTGTAAATATGATTTTTATTGAATATTTCCGTTTATTTTTCTATTAATAAAGATTGCAAATTTTCAACGATATGCATTTTGTAAATAAAAATTTCCAAATAGGTCATTCTTTTCCGGATCTAATGTATTTCTAAATGTTTCTAAACATTATCTGGTATCGGCAAGTACCGAAAGCAACGAAATTACCGGTACCAACAATGAGATTTCTAAAAAAATTTTACTTCGGTTTTATTTTAAAAGATTATGTGTTGAAGATTCCAAAATATGTCGAAAAAGAATCTTTAAGGTTTTAAGATAATTTTTTTTTATTTTGCAGGGTTTAGGTTTCTTACAAAAATTTAACTATTTCAAAAGATATTCAGAAGTTTAAAAAAAAATACAAAAAAATTTGAATCTTGTCAAGTCTTTAGAAAATTTAGAACAAAATGCAGATTTTTGAATATTTCGAGAAAAAAGCTTTTTAAGAAATTTGAAAGGTTTTAATAGAATAAACGAAAATTCCTTAAGATGCCTGGGCAACTTTCAAGTGATTTTTTATTTAAAGAATTAATTTTTAGAAAAATTTTAAAAACATTTTAAAACGTTTCAAGTGATTTTCTATAATTTCTAAAAAGAACGTTGGAGATTTGAAAGCAAAATTTTCCAAGTTTTCAAGGTATTCAAAAATAATTTCAAACTTGAAAAGATTTCAAAAATATCGAATACAATATTTAAAAGCTTTTTAAAAATTTTATAAGGTTCGAGAGCATAAAATTTTTTTAAGATATCGGGTAAAAGTTTTAATGATTTTTTCTTTTAAAAATTTAATTTCAAGATAATATTTAAAAAGACTACCGAACATCTCAAAAAATTTCCAGTATTGTTTTAAAAAACTGAAAAATTTTAAACTTTAGAAGTTTTGAAGAGATTAAGCATATTTTTAAACTTGCAACACTTTCTAAAGTTTATAAAATATTTTTTACATTTTTCCAAGGTTCTTCAAGTTCTAAACATCTTTCTTTGACATTTTATTTTGTATGAAATATTATTTCTCCCCTCAAAATATAATTTGATTGAAAGTTTTTTTTCTTTGATAGCTGAAAATGTTTTGTGCTGGAGATTCAACTATTTTGTTGAAAATTCCTTCTTTTTTATTCAAGTCAACTTTTTTTAATTTAAAATTAAAATCTTTTTCATTTGAAATAACTCTCCTAAATTTCTCGTGGCGAATTCATATTTTTCAATAAAAATTTAACTATTTTGATAAAAACGAATTCTTTGTTTGTTTAAATTTATTATTTTAGTTAAAAATAAATTTTTTGGACAGAAAATTAATCTTCCTTGTTCTTGCAAATACAAATCCTAAATTTTCTAGTTTGATAAAACAATAAAACCTAATTTTATTTAATAACAAAACTATTTATTGCCGTTAATTATCTAGAAGTTTCTAGGTTATAAGAAGGTTTTAATTTATTTTAAGAGATTTTACCAGATATAGGGGTTTTTAATTTGTTGAAAAATATTGTAGGGCATATCACAAAAGTCTAAGGGTTTTAATTTAATTCAAAAATATTTTAAGTATTGAAAAAAATTTTTAAAGATTGTAGGTTTTTCAGAAGTGATTCAAAATATTTAAAGGCATTTTAAAGTACTTCTAAAAAGGATTGCAAGTAAATATAAAATATTTCAATGTATTTCACAGGTTTTTTAAAGATTATAAAACATTTAAAGGTTTCAAGTGGTTTCAAACGATTTTAAGGGATTTAAATAGATTTCTGGAGACCCTACATTATTTTAAAAGATGTTAAGGATGTTCAAAGCATTGGATGTACAAAAAAGTTAGTCTTTGTCCGCCTGAGTTATCTATATCTTTAAATATATAATAATTAATTTATGCACTGTTTGAAGATACTATTATGTAAAAGCCGACTGAATTTCTTCGTTGAACTATTCTCGCTGAATGTGACTCCTCTCTCCTTAATTCGATTCTGGATATGAAGTAATCTCAATACATGCTGAGATGGAATCTTATATCATCACTTAATTAAGTTTCAATTACTTTGTGAGTGAGAGGACGAGTTTGAGTTAATGTATTAAACCAATTTTCCAATACTGCTAATACTTTATTTTTCACTATCTCATTTTGTCCGTATGAGATAGAATCAATAAGTTTTTTGCAGCTATACTACTGGGAATGTTTTCATTCCACGCCACGAGAGAGCACATAAGACGCAGAGAGGTATCGAATTTCTACCTCATTCGTGCGCCTTCCTATTAATATTTTAGATCGGACCTCCGACGAGAAAAGAAGCGAGAAGGCTTTAAAAAATGTGCATCCCAGCAAGCGAGGTCAATTGAGGAGATAAAAGTGCGAGTTCCACCTTTAGAGTGTACCTCCTCAATTTCGCGTATCTCCCTCCATCACTCCTCAAACCATTCCATTTTTCCATCCCTGAAACTACTCCAAAGTCACGGATCTCTGAGGGATCGAGTATCTATGCAGGATAAATGGTTCATATCTCCTGTATGCGAATTATGTATCGTATCGTTTTAGGGTCGACCCAAAGTTCTCTTGAGCAAGTCGTGAGATGTCGACTTTATAGCACTAGGGACGAACGATTACATCTATGATTCTCTTGAAATCACCGTTTCCTTTCGAGTGGAAATGAATTTGTAAATTTAATATTGGGAAAGATGGAGCGAAGCCAGGAAAAGGTCTCTTTTCCTACATTGCATATATAGCAATAGAGTAGCATTAAATCCATCAGATAGCATGAAGGAAAATATTATACTTATAAATAGTAACAATGGTTTTATTTATGTAAGGTATTTAAGATTTTTTTCAATTCTATTTTGAGGGGTTTAACAATCTTTTTTAAATTGACTGAAAAATTCAGAAAAATACGTTCAAAATTTAATATTTTTGATGGCAGGTGTGTAAGGAAATCGCGATTACAGAAATCAGTTATAGAAATTAGCTTTCGAGAAGTAAATTAGAAACGGTAGGGTTTGAGGAGGTGAAGCACTCCATAAATAAAAAAGTTTCAAGAAATATGTGCTCTTTTTTTAATTCGACACTTTTTAAAGAAGAAAAATGATTAGGTGGAAATAAACAGATTAAATCATTCAAAATATATTTCGTTTCACTAGAACTTTTGTAGAATAAAAGTACTTTTTACTGGGGTGAAAATGAGGCATTTTCATCTTTCTTTTCATGCACCGAAATCACGACTTTCATGCGTCTGTAACAAAAAGCTGTTTTTTACTAATAGAAAAACAAGAGCTGTTGACAATTTTGCAGAGGTAAAGTGTTTTAAAATTATAATGTCTATTTCTAATGTTTTTCTATCAAAATGAGTTTAAATAATCAAGTTATTTAAAACAAATTTGGCAATATTTAAAAGAAAAATTGCTAAAATAAATTTAAAAAAATGAATTAATGTAATGTTAAGTCCAGTGACATCTCCGTTGTCCATACGCGAAACTCTAAGCTGCTTCATAAAGCCATTGCAGTGCCCAGAAGCTTTACTGTGTACTTTATTTGCGAGCAGCAGCGACATTAAGAGCTGTATCCAGGAGTACTTCTCTTGAAACTTCATCAAACGTTTCCACTCTCCTCGTGTATGAAACGGAAATTCAATACATGAATTCGAAAAGTACATCTAACGGTTTAACAAAGTATTTTAATTGTATAGATGAACTAAAAAATGTTTATTAATATTTATTTAAGCTGAAGCTCTTGTAAAATGGTATGCGCCTCAAGATATATTTTTATTTTATCTAGAAAATATTAGACAGTATTTCCCATATATAATAAGAATCGCTTCCAATAAGAAAAGCCTGACCAAGGAAGATGTTGCAGCTTTTCATTCTTTTAATCTGCGGACGGAGCTTATCGAAACTAATCACGATATATCGAAGATCCTTCGGATAAGATGAAGCGCTCTTTTCTTCTCAAGGGTGATAAAAAGTATGTAGGAAGCACGCTTTATTCTTTTCTGAAATCAAGTCTTAGGCTTTACACTTTTTGCCTGGATATTTCTTTATCCGGTTTCTTACATTTATGCTCTAAAATTGAACGCAAAAGGCAGACTTTATTTTTACCCAGCCACCGTAGAATAGAGATCCCCTAATAGAGCAACGCAGAGAAAAACAATTTTCCAATCTGCCGGCCAGTCTAGCGAACGAGCTTATCGCGGCAGTGAGTGCTTCTTTTTTTTTGTTTCTTACCATTGTTGCCGAGTTTCAGGATATAGCGAAAACGATGTGGTCTACTTTCAGAGGAAAAAATCCATTGTTTCAGAGTTGGGATCAAGTAAATAAATATGAGCTCGAAAAATGTCTTTCATAGTGGAAAATACTTGTTCTGTAAAAAAATGTTAGTATAATAAGACATAGGAATGAGATTTAATTCTACCTTTACTCTAGACTCTACTATATCCCTGTCCTCATCTATCATACTTTTTCTCAGCGGAGGTCTTCAACATTTTTCTTACCTTGTATTTAATTTTTTGCTTCAGAATACAAGTAATATTCTCATTAATCCCTTCATCACTTTTCTTCATTGATACACAATTCTCAGAAAAAAATTGCAAAAGAAGAATTTTAAGCTGTAGTTTTCCAACGATTAACTAAATAGTGACAAAGAGAATATTGTCAGATTGTGTGTAATTCTGTCATCATAGGGAGACGAACTTAAAAAAAGAGCCAAAGTAAAGAACAAACAATTTAAAAGGAGAGAGGAGCAAAACATGAGATCGTAATAATCCTCCAGCGTTTCTGCCGCAGCGGCATTCTTTCTCTTGACGACGAGATTTATTTCGCGTTTCCTCTCGCACCTGCGCGGCGATTCGTAAAACGTGTACGTTCCTTACATACCTACGTCTCCAGGGCTTTTTTATTCTCCCTCTATCCTTGCTTCCCAGGACTCACCAACACCAATTTTCCGGGTAATTGAAATTTTTTGTTTCACTCTTCTTCTCACCTACAACCGCAAAGACGACCGTCGTGGATGGTTACTTACCTCGCAAGATACCTGATTTTCTGTTTAAAATTGTATTTTCTAACTTCCTCAACAACAAAAAAGAAACAATGGAAAAATGATGTTAATTTTTTTAAAATAACCTTTGATTTTTATCTAGATTTGACGCCTCCTCTCTTAGTTTAAACATGGAGATGAAAACAGCTGACCTGGCATTTAATCTGAAATTTAACCTGCCATTTTCGAACTAGTTAAGTTCACCTGGTGGCAGATTTTCTGGGTCGAACACTCTTTTTCGTGAATTTGTAATTTATATGATTTTTCAACTAAATTCTGACTGCCGTGGGTTTAAAACAAGGCGAGGAGAGAAAAATAATAAATACGCGGCAAGCTTAAATGCATGGACATTAAATCGCGCTCGGCACGCCGGAAGCGTTCCACCTCCAGTAATTAAAGTTTTTCCGAGGGTAAACCTTCTGTGCTTGACTCTCGGGAAATAGGAGTAGTGGTCACGTGTCATTCTTCCGCTAATAATTCATCTCAATTGCCCATCCAACAAAGATTGCATTAACAGCATAGTTGAATTTTCAACAAATTAATTACATTTTTAACAAAATAATCCAAACTTTTACACAATAATTGAATTGTTAAGCAAATGACTGAATCTTCAACCTACGAAGATGAATGAAAAACAGTTTCATTTTCAATCTAAAAACTAAATTTTTAGCCTAAAAAGTGGTATTTTTAACCAAGAAAATTATTTTTTTTAACAAAAGACGAATTTTCAACAAAATGCATGACTTCATTAAAATGGATTAATTTTCAACTAAAAAAAAAATTAATTTTCCAACAAAAATGTGATAGTTGAATTTTCGCTTTCAAAAAATGAGTTTTCAGCAAAAAATAAAAGAATTTTCAACCACTGGAATTCAACGAAAACAGACGAATTTTTATGAAAGTGGTTGAATCCTCAATCAATCTAGACTCTTTGACAAAAAACATTAATCTCTACCTAAAAAGGTAAATGTTTTAGGGGCCTCTTGGCTCTTTAACCAAATAGTTGAATTTCCAACTGAAAAAATATAAGTTTTCAACCAAAAATGTGATTGTTACATTTTCAGTTAAAAAGTTCATTTTCAACGAAATAAATATATCTTTAAACATGTTCAATTCAGTAAAAAACTATGCATTTTCAAAAAAATACTTGAATCTTTAACCAAAAATACATTTTTAACAAACAAGATTTTTTTTACTCAAAAAGACGAACTTTCCATTAAATTCATGAATTTTCTACCAAATAGTTGAACTATGAACTTAGGAAGAATAAACTTTAAATAACAATGGAATAGGTCAGTTTTAGGATAAAAAAATTAATTCCTACCCACCCCCTTCTGCCCAAACCAAAATTTCAACAAAATACATAAGTTTTGACTGATTTTCAACAAAGAATATTAATTGTCTACGAAAAAGTCGAGTTTTTAATTAAATAGTTGAATTTTCACAAAAATTTCGTTTTTTAGCGTAGAAGAACTGAAAAAGTTAAATTTTCAACAAAAAATGAAACGAATTTTCAGCAAAATAATTCAATTTAAACTAAATACCTGAATTTTCAATCAACAAATGAATTTTCTAACAAAGCAGTTCAATTTCCAACCTAATAATTGAATTTTTGACTACAAAATATGACTTTTTCTAAAGCCTTATTTTCAACAAAATAGTTAATTTTTATATAAATAATAAAGTTTTTAACCAAACGAGATGAATTCCGTACCAAAAATATAATCGATTTTTTTGGATTTTTCGATTTTATTATTGCGTGATTCAGTTAACATTTAAGCAGAAAACAACAACAAAGGAAAAATTTTCGAAAAAAAATGAAAAAAGAAGAATTTTTTAAAATAGGGAAAAGAGGAGAATAGAGAAAAAAGTGTAAACTCTCAAGTATGGAAGTGATGTTTAAACTGACCAATTTATTATTGAACTGTACCGTTGCAGGGCTGTATTTTCCAAAATTTGCAAAATTGATTTAAATTAATTTGAATATGATGACATTTGGTACATTTCCTGATTGTAAATTCATAATCACGATACGTTATGTTATTTAAATTAGTAACATTGCCCCCCCCCCCCCTCTTTTAACAACCATCTTTTTTGACTCAGAGCCCCCCGAAACCTTAATGTGGTAATGTAGTTCATGGATGGTTCCTTATTTAAATTTTTATATTAAATAAATGCAAGGATTGGCATCCATACAAATGATTTTTTAATCGTAGCGTAATCGATACAAAGATTGGCCATTGAACCCGTTTTTCAGGTTTAGAAATTTGTAAAAACTCAGAATAAGC
Organism: Druon quercuslanigerum; assembly: GCA_010014905.2. Lineage (NCBI taxonomy): Eukaryota > Metazoa > Arthropoda > Insecta > Hymenoptera > Cynipidae > Druon > Druon quercuslanigerum. Next base: position 15,097 of record JAAAKG020133004.1, read on the forward strand.
GTAAAAAGTTCTAAAACACATGAATTCATAATAAATTAATTTAAGATTTAAATACAATAATTTAAGCGTTCGACGTAGTAGATTATTTATGTTTAATGAAATAAAGAATAATGACAATAAAGAAACTGATGACCCCTATGGCAGAATGACCAGCATAAGGTAATAATTGAATTATTGGCCTTTGAAAGGGAAATGATTGGCCTGTAAAACGCATAATGATTGCTAAATCCAGAATTGTTTTTGACATTATTTTTACTCATTATTCGTAAGACATAGTAAAAAACAGTTGTTCATGGTCTATAAAAAGATTAAATAACTTTGAATGATTTTTTGCTTATTTAAAAGACGTGACCAACAATCGCGATTGTCCCCTCATTAATATTTCAAGCCCTTTGCTAGCTCGATTTATGTGCATTTTCGCTATCACTTTTTCCTAATGAAAATGCAAAATATAAAGGTAACAAGAGGAGGAGGAAAAGTAGCTATCGCTGAGAGATTTGCGTGTACGATGTGGCCACAAATGTGCAGATTTCATCGATCGTGCGTAGCTAAAACACTCAATTTTCAGGTTCGTCGTGAACGCCGCAACGTTTACCACCACAGTTACATAATTAATCAGAAATTTTCTGCCATGAATATGAAGTATACTAATGAGCACGTTGGCCTCGGTGCGTGTTACGAGTCACCGTTCAAGTGAACTGTATAAATCCCTTTGCATATGTTTTATGAGTACAGCAGGCAGGCACTTGTGCGTGATGAAAAAACAAGATTCTTTTAAAACGTCACGTCCCGTATTTAATTCAAAAGTAAACTCCCTTACTTGAAAAGTAATCCGCATTTTCTAAACTCATACGGCTGTTGTCGAAAAAGTGCGCCTTTCAACTCAATGGTAATAAATTACCAAGCATTCAAGTTTGTATAGCTTGGTAATCAGAAATGCTCCAACCCTTAATATAAACTCGAACAAATATCTACATTCTATGGTTCAATGAATAAAAGAGACAGATAAAAGAACTCGTTTGACGATCCTTGGAATAGTTCAAAAAGGCGAAAGTTCCTGTTACCAACTTAGATAACGTTTAGTACGTTTTCTGGAGATAAATCTTAACGGTTTGCAAATTTATCAAAAGAATACCCTTCAACGGTACAGTTTAATCATAACTTAATAATTTTGAAAATAACTTCAATATTTCATACTTCACACTATTTACCCTTTCCCCTCATTTTCCCTTTTGAAAAAGAATTCTTTTCTTTACCTATTTTCACGAAACTTTCCTTTTTTCCCCCTTTTTTTGCTTTAATGTGAAATGAATTAATAGAATCCAAGAAAATCCAACTATTGTTGGCTGAAAGCTAATTTTGTTATTATTGAAAAGTCTACTAATATATTTTTCGTTCCAAGTTCATCTCGTTCGGTTAAAAATTTTACTATTTGGAATCGCGAAATGTTCAACTAATTTTCTTTAAGTTTTTCTGGTCAAAAATTAATTATTAATTAAAAATTTAACTTCCATTTTTGGTTGAAATTATCATTTTATAGTTCATAATTAAATTATTTGGTTGAAAATTATTCTTTTTGTGTTGAGAATCAATTTATTAACTGTAAATGTAATTATACAATTTTCAGTTCTAAATTTATATTTTTAATTTAAAATTTATCTTTTCTAGTGGAAAATTTAACTGTTTAATAGAAAATTAATCGATTTTGTTTGAGGACGCAAATATTCTGTTGAAAATTTGTCTTTTTTGCTTCAAAAATATCTACTATTACATGTTTTTTTGAAAGTTCATTCGTTTTTTTTTTTGTAAATGAATTTTGTTTTAGAAAAGCCATATTTTCGGGTAGAAAATTAGTCTTTTTGCCTCGAAGATTTACCAATTTGGTAGAAAAATAAATTATTTCTTTAAAAATGAACTTTTTTGTTAAAAAATCAAACTGTTTATTGAAAAATCAACTATTTTGGTAAAAAATTGACGCCTTTGGTTAAAAATAAAACTATTATCTTAAAAATTTAAATAGTTGGTAGAAAATGATCTTTTTACTTAAAAATTCATCTTTTGTGGTTTAACTGTCAATTGTTTTCTAAAGCATTCGATATTTTAGTTCGAAAAGTTAAAGCCCTAACTGTTTTGTTGAAAACTCGCCTTTCTTTCTTGAAAATTCAACTATTTGGTTGAAAATACAATTGTTTCTGGTTGAATTTTTTTTTTTCTATAAAAATTCGATCATGTGATTTAAAATGCATCTTTGTTAGTTGCACTTTCAACTATTTAGTCCTGCTATATCGCAGTTATATAAAATTTATACTTTTCGCTTCTTTATTCCTTCATTTTTGGCGATGTCGAATTGGCTAGAGAACATAAAGAACTTAAAGTAAAAAAAATGTCACTTTCGAGCGGAAAGCAATGTCCAGCTGAACGTGGGACGTAACATTGAATTCGACCTTCATACTAAGTGCATAAAGGCGAGCCGTAAATGGGCGTTCTTATTTGTGACGGTAAGGGTAGGTTGAGTGTTGCTCAACTGTGTCTTAATAGTGGGAAATTTGACGACTTCCGATATCCGCGAACTCCCACCGCAAAATCCCCTCCTATACTTGGCGCAGTTTCAACCAATATTTACTCACCCGCTTCATTGAATATTCCCTCGATACTATTTCTAGTATCGAAGAATCTACATGAGATCAAATATCTGCATGTTCAAAAAGCATTGTTTACAAGTAAAAGACAAACACAATTTTATCCGAATTCCTTGCACGATTTTAGAATTGTTTATTGTCTGAGGCAGGATGAATTCAATAAATGATCCACGATAGAAGCATTCAAAGCGACACTTCTGTTAGAAAGGCCATATTTTAGAAATATTGTTCAGTATTTTTGTGTAAAATTGAATGCCAAGCTTCTGATAAATTTTTTACGGTTTGAAACGCGGAACGCTAATAGAATCTTTCGAGAAAAAATTTATCGGAAAAAGCAGCTACTGTTTTAGTCTTAACAGAGTTGCCACATATTGAGACTGTTGGGAAAGTTTAACTTTTCTATCCTCTTTAACCACTTTCTTTTCCTCACCGACGTCGTTCCTCCTCACCCCATACAGATTCCCTTTCAACGCTCACCATTCGTAAAACTCGAACTGTACAATTGCACGCCCAGTATTTCTAGCAGAACACGCAACCCTTTACAAAACGTCTGGCGAACGGCACATCAGACGAAAAGCTTTCTCTGACACCTATAAGTGATAAAACTGCGTAACACGACTCGGTAATACAATTCTCCCGTACATATATATATTTTTAAGTTTAATTTATAGACACGCTTTTCTTTTTGGTTTCAATAATTATTGATCCTCGCGAGTTGATAAATTGTTTACTGCTGCGTCAGTCGCATAAACCAAATATTATTAAAAAATGAGATTGATCAACTACACACGAGGTGGCTGTACTGTCGTACAAACTAAAAAGAGACGTAAGTGACATTTCCGCTTAGAGTGATTCTCTAAGCCTTTGCAATGAAAAAGTCGACCTAAGCGGCAAAGTCACGTATTTATACTTTTAGTCTGTACCGCAGTGTAGTTCAGGGAAACTATTGAAAGCAGGGGAAAGTGAGACTTTTTCGGTCAGGCAAAAGACAGCGATTTTGAAAAAAAAAATTCCTTTAGTCAGGGAATTCCTATAGGTTACATATATATAGTTCCTATAATCAGTTTTTGTCTCAAACTCCTTTTTGGTTACGTTTTTATGATAAAGTCAATATAGTAAGTCTTTCAAATGAAAAGATCACTTACATTTAAATTAACAAAATTTTATTCTATTCATGAATAAATCATAAATAAGTCAGTCAGTGAACTATGTAAATAAAGTTTTGCGGCCAATCCGTACACATTTTTTCAAATTTTAGTTTGTTCAATTTCGAAGTTGTGAATTATCCATGTCGGTACCGATTTTGTACCAGTAGAAGCATAATTTCTACATGATTTCACGTCTACAACTACTTTTCTATTTTCTTGTGACTGGGGCTCAAAGCATCAAAGTTAAACAAATATGCACGTGCCTTCTGTTCCTCAATTGATTTAATTTTACGCAAAAAACTGTCTATAGAAGGGGAAGGGTGAGCTTTTTGGAGGCGAAAGAGGTGAATGGCGATGCCGTTAGAAACGACTCTCGAGGGATTTCCATGGACAACGTGGCACCATTCTTTAGGATATTTTATCCTGTGTATTTATACGAATGACACGTCAGGACGAGATACTCGCCCGGGATTTTTAAATTTGATTTACGCGCCTCCGGGTGCTCGTACATTCAATTCGAACGTAGATTCAGTTTAATGCAGACTGAAACACATTCCAGATCAGCCATAACTAACTGATAACAAAAAAAAAATCTCCAATGATTTCTGCCGAAATAATGTCCAGGAACTAATTTACCCTAACAGCAAATTGCGCAGTATTCTTTGCAAAATTATAATAGGATTGAAAAAATGTTGAAAACGTAGAAATGAATAGTGAGGTGCTTCTAGCATCTGCATTTGTGCTGAAGTCCATTTGTAATTTAATTTTTCTTGAGAATTTTACTTATTCTCTGCAAAAAAGGGAATGTCTTTAAATAAAAGTGGAAAAATGTCTGTTTGTGAGAGAAATGCTTTTCTGATGAAAATGGACAAGTTGATATGGTGGGTAGATTGAAATAAAATAATTTTATAGAGAAGCAACGTGCCATAGTTAATTTCATAAGTCGAGCACGTTTCAGGGCAATTTACTTTAATATCTCTACCTAATTTCCTGTGATTCATTGTCCACAGAGCTCTCGAATTGTTCGGAATACTATAGGGAATGAAGCACTGCATTCTCAGAACCGCGACCGACTACCTTGTAATTACCCTTTCGTTCGTAAAGTCGATTTTGTGAATACTTGGCTTCTCAATCATAATAAAAGGTATTTTTCCTTAACAAAAAAAGAAATATACTCTCAAGCCGAAGATTTTACCTCCCTAAAATGTCTGCAAATCCCAAAGGTGGAAAATAACGAATTTTAATTTAAAAAGCTTTAATGCTATGTTTATTTTACGAAATCCATTTGACCGAATAACAATTTGCCTCAATTACTAGTTTTCCTAATTACTGTTCGACATAATTTTTGTTTGTCACGGATTACCGTTTACCATCCTTTATATTTTCAGTATAGTACATTTAGCATGCCAACTACAGTGAAAATAATGCATTCCAAGTTTACTTTGGTATCTGTTTTTGCAATATAAATTGAATAAATATTTTTGCTCGATTTCTAGTTTACAAAGCCATCAATAAAAATTTCGTTCATTTGAACGTTCAGAACTTCAGGTACTTGAAAACTATTCCTTATCTATTGTTCGGAAGAATCGAATTCGTACTTATATCACACGAAGGTAAAGTAGAATGCACGATTGCGTACATGCAGGTAGATTGAGATATAATGGTGGTTACATTACATATACGACTTTCTTTGTGTTTACGTGTTTGTGTGAACTCACGTAACGTTTTAATGTTTCTAAAAGCACATCGAGTTCGATAGTTGGGCATAGGTGAGCCCCAGTGGTTATTTCCGGAAGTTTACGAAGTAATCTTGGATAGATCGTCCTGAATGGGATTGAAACCATGGGGGATAGTAGATTCCCCAACAAACTAAGCCTTCCTCTTAGGGAGGTTACTGTTACACTCTCACGAGTCCGCCAAAGCTCTCAGAGAGTAATGGAATTAACGAAGGAAACGTCGAATAAAAGCAATTAGAAAAATAACACAATCACAAAATGGCCTGGGGATAAGTAACATGGCTAAATTGATCAGCTTTCCGAGAAGAAATTCTTGGCGTTCAAAATGGAGTGATTGAAAAAAATTAGTTACCATAAGACAGGGCTAAGCGGTACATCTTTTTTTCAATTTCTTTATAAATATATTACTGGAAGGATTCAAAGTTTGATAATTAATGTATAATGTGTAATTTTTCCTCTCCCGTGTCCCGAACTTAAAACATTTCATTGGTAAGTAATTAGTTATGGCTGTCCAAAGTGTGTCCATGTTTATCCCCTTGTATCAAATTCAGTTATACACTTTCAATAAAAAAGCAAAACTAGCTTTTCAGCAATACCAATTGGCAAACTATCATAACATAAAAATACGTGTTTATTTTAAGGAAAAGCGTACTCTCTTAAAGTGAACCAGTGAAAATTGTCACTGGTTAATTAATATTCTGAATTATTACTGATGATTATTATTACTGAATACACAAGTGATGTATAAAATTGAAAAAAAAACATCTACTGATTATTGCGTACAATTTTAGAAGATAAATCCAAGCGTGAATAACAAAAAAAATAGTTCAGTTCATAATTTTTTATTGAAATGTAGTTGTTTGCATATTTTTGTTTTTTATTCCGCTACAGCGCAAAAATTTAATGTTCATTCGATTTTAATTTACAAAAGCTCGTTCTCTTTTTTGAAAAAAAATATTACAAACGTTCTAATGAACCAAATTCTCTCATTTCATCTTCATTTGAATAATCATTAAACGTTTATTTGTGATGATTGTCCCGATTCGAAATATTGCATTTTATTCAAATGTTTATGCGTTTGTTTATGAAAAATTGAAGTAAAAAGATCTTCATCATATTTCGACTTGAAAACACCACACATACTTCTTTTGTTTTTAGAAACTATGCCGTTGATAAAAAAAATTACCCGCAGTTTGCAAAAAAGTTATTAAACCTTTTTCTGGTTGCGCAAGGCTTGCGAACACACTGCGACTTTTCGCGCTCGCAGCTAATTGTAAATAATTTTTTTGCAATTTGAAGGGATCGTTTTGGTAAAACAAAAAGTTGCGATGACTTTTATGTAATATTATTTTGAACTGATAACATTTGAATTTTGCGCAAACCGCCTTTATCCATAATTGAAACGATTTTACTCATAATGTGTTTCGGTTTTGTGGCTGGATAAAATTAATGGTATTTGCCAGTATTTGTAATCATAATAGCTTTTAAAAACAAGTCTCGAAATTATTTTTTTCGATCTCGTATCCGGCTACGGTACAAACATCAAAAGAAATTTTTTCGAACAAATTTTTGGCCTAGTCAAAAAAGTGTTGAGGCGTCGTAATTTTAGAATTGATTGGTGACTGCAAACTTGCTCTATAAGTATTTCCCATGAAGTCTTGATACACGTCACTTGAATTTTCGTTGACCAAGTTAACATTTTTTAAAACACAATTATGCTTTTTCTTTATGAGGAGGATAACAGCATGAGTTTGGTCGAGGCATTATGTTTTAGATTAAGAGCGATTTACAACGTGCTAAGTACTACAAGTTGCAGTGTGCTCACAATATTTCGAATCGGGAATAAATCAACGACGATTAAAATGAAGATGAAATGACAGTTTGGTGCACAAGAACGTTTGTAGTAAAATGTTCCAAAAAATTGTGCACAAACTTTGATAACAAATATTACTTAAAACAAATTATTTTCGCGGAATGCATCTGGATTCATGTTGAATATTTTTAACACTCTTGAAAAAATGTATTAACGGTACAAAAAACAGATCCATGAAATTTTAGGGGTCCGCTTAAAAATTCTGAGTCATTGTAAAGAGCCTTTCAAGGAAGAGAATGAGCTTTTGAAAATGGATGATAATTACTTCTTTTACCTAAAGCGGAAGAAAATACACAAATATACAAAAAGCTGCATGTAAATAAAAAATGATCACTTAGAATATTTGTATTATTATTCGCGATCTCTCTTCTCTTCTATAATTTTTTGCAAGAGTTAAACAGAAAAAACTGGGGTTTCCATTTTAACTCATTTTTGTTCTAGAGGAACTGTAACAAAAATGAACCCGACTTGCTGAAAAGGAACCCAAAACGATAAATAAGCTCTAAATGATACTTTTGTTGGTGTTCTAAACGATCTCAGTTATAATTGAGTCTATTTATAAAGAACCTATTTTTCGTTTTTCCCACTGCGACATTTTGTTTAATGAATAAAATCATTTTTAACTTTAAAGCACACATGTATTCGTGCTCTGATGGAAGTAACTTCATGAAGATAATTAAATGGCAAAATATTACCGATAATAAAATAGATATGATAAATTGATAAATATCATTTGCAGGCTATGTAGCAAAGTTTTCAGCATAAAGGCATATTCATATGCAACTTTAGTGAACCCCCAGTTTTTTCTGTGTAATGGATCTTTTTTGTTCGTTTTATAAATCAATTTAAAGATAATTTAAATTAATAATTTCTCATTAAAGCTTTATAATTGGATTTTTTTTAAATCAATACCGTTCGAAATTGAATTGACATTTGCTTCAATTGAAAGCTTTATCATTCGGACATTTTAAAATCGAAAAGTTTTACAATCTATTACTTTAAACTTCAATGATTAAAAAATTAACAATTTAATATGTAAATTATATATTTTCAAATTAAAAGCCAAATTGACCAGCCAAATTGACAAGATTAACAGTTCAGAATGAAATATTTTAAACCCAGATTTGGAAACCTTCAAGTTGAATGATGGTTGTTTTGATTGTACAAAGAATATTTGAAAATCAATCCGCATTATATACTCTATATTCCTAATTAAATAAAAAGAATTTTTCAAATAAAAAGGGTACAATACAAAACCGCATCTCTCGTTCATTAATCAATGTAGAGCATCAAAATGTAAGGAATTTCAATATTGATTAATGTGATAGGATATTTCAATTAAGCGGTTTGACAAAAATCCGTTGTATTTTCGTTAATGGTATGAAAAGTAATAAACTCTTTAATTAGACAGAAGAGTGGAATCCCGTTCTGATTTTTTTTTGTGTTGAGTTGGAATACCTTAAGTTATTTTTGTTTTATATATTTTCCCTTAATTTGATATCCTTTTAACGCGAGTGATTTCAATTCGCAACAAATTAAAAATAATTAAACACAGTTTGAATCCTTTTTAATTTTCTCCCTCTGATATACGTAAAATGTGCGTAAGCATGCACGTATGTAAGAATGCATGATCGTCTTTTATTTGAGAATCGAGCATGTGTGTGCATTGTGGGAATATCAATAGGGTATAGATGTTGGATATTGGTTATCCGACACGTTTCATACCCACACAGAAAACGCCGATAAAACCATTATCGTTCCACGTTTCTCTCTTTGCTTTGCCCCCCGGCTTTCACCCGACCAGTAGACACTTACCTATAACTTATCGTGTTATATTTTTGTCGCGATTACCTTTCATATGGTAGACTTTTATTTTTTCTTAGCGACGATAAATCATCTTTGCTCTTGACATCTGTCGCACTTGGTACGAGGGGCAAATAAGAAGAGTTCCAAATTATCCAAGGTGTTATTTTTCGTGTACGAAATGAATGTCTTGAATTTTTATAGACTAATACAACCTTTGCAAACAAAATTATGAAAATTATAAAATTTGATAGATTCTATATCCAGACAAAACATATGATATTGAAGGAAATTCACATTCATGAAAAATTCAACCAAAATTTATCAACGCATAGAACTTAAAACTGTATCAGCACATTTGATAAAATGCTGTCCAATTCAATCAAACGACTTTCATGAATCAAAATTTATTCTATGATAATCAAATTTGGCCTTACTATCAAATTATATTCAACTAGAATTGCTATACTTTTTCGATCATCATATTTTCATTAAAATTCTATACAATCTTATCGGTAAAATTGCCTTTATCAAATCTTTTCTACGCAGAACTTGTATCAAGTCATATCTTCTACAAATTTCAACATTTAAATCAAATTCTATCCATCGAGAAATCTTACACTTTTCTTTCAACAGATTCGCTTCAAAATTTTATCAAATCTTATTAGCACAGGCATTTATATGAAATCCTATGCCGATCATGCTGTACAAAGCGCCTCGAGTTTTGACTTCCGTGACTGCAGCTTTATTGGCTGGCCAAGCCATTTCGAGCCAGTACCCTAGACTAATCGCGCATGCGCACTTAAGCACGCGAGTGAGTGCCGTGTTTAATGAAAACCGTGCTAGACGATATTTAATTTTTCAACAGTTGAGTTTACTTAACTTTGATAAAACCTTTGTTAAGTCAAAAAATTGATATAACTTCAATTCACAATTGCTTTCGATGTTGTCATGCACGTGCGTGGTTGTCATGGAAACACTAGCGCTCACTCGCACGCTTCTTGCGGGAGAAAACGAAATATCATATTACAGTGCGCACACGCGAACAGTCCAGAGTGTTGGCTCAAAATGCTTGAGCTTGACAATAAATAGATAATGTCTTGGTTTTTTTTTGGAGGGGTGGGGGGGGGGGGGTAATTAACATCTGTCTCATTATCACTTTCAAGCGTGCCCGATTCCGAGCCATATGGAACTTCATCTTGAAATTAGGTACAATAAAATTTAATCCAGTTAACGTTTGATAGAAATTGATTGCCTTTTAAACGGCACACTATGGGATACTCCCGATAAAGATGATTAATTCATAGACTTGTCAATTTTTTTTATCAAAACCTATCAAATTTTTTCAGCGTGGTAGCGTCGTAAACAATCTTGAACTGTTTGATGTTGAACATTCTAATTTTTACATTTTATTACGTACGTACTTATAACGAAATTTTTTTTTTTGTTACAGGTAAGCGGAAGTAAAACTGTACTTGGCTCAATCGATGTTTTGGTAAGAAAGAAAAATGTATTTAAATCCAGGAATATAGTATTCTTCTTATATTAAAAGAAGAAGAATATAAGCAAGTAAGTGTTGCTTTAAATAATGGTTTCAAATTGGAATTGAAACAAATTAAAAAAATATTACTATGGAAGCAGACATGAGTGAGCAATTGAGATAAATTTGTATCGCATTTCTCCCATTTGCATACTTAAGTGTGGTTAGTGTACTATGGCAAATACACTGGGAGTGTTAGGTTTACTCTGACTAGCCGAGCGAAAAGGTGCGAGTCAGCACTTCTGACTGAGGGTTTACCTAATTTCAAGTTCGCTCCCTTAATGCACTCAGGACGAATGCATTATGAATCAGGAAGTGTTTAAGCACGTCTCAGTCGTTAAAAAATCTCTAGTATTTATTTTTGCTCTGTCTCAAGTTCTTTGAGAATGGTATTTTTATTTTTCAGTTTCGATAAAAATACATTTGAAGGGTCCCGGGACATGAGGGCGTCAGTGCTAATTTTCGTAAATGGGTTCTATTAGCTTTAACTTGCATGGTTTGATATAGCTAAACAATAGCTCAAAAGTACTTTTATGTTAAAGAAAATCAAATGCATCAAAGTTAAACAGTTTTTGTGTCTCCTGTAAAATTCGAGTTTTCGCACTAACGCCCTTGCGCCCCAGGATCCTTCTTTTATCTTTGCCATTTAATTTAAACGAAACTTTCTCTTGATACTAAATCCAATTGATTCTTTGACAAGTTAAGGTTTTAATTAACTTTGAAATTGAAAATGGTAGTCGTGCATAGAAAAAGGTGAAAGCAATGTAATTTTGATTGATAAATACAGATTCTTATTTTCGCTCCTCCTGTGTCTCGTTAAAACAATTACCGTTCGACAGAAGAACAAGAAAAGCTGGAACTGAAAGTAGATCGTCAGATGCTCAGCACGGAGTTTTCGCAGTTTGTCGATTCGATCGAGGTTCGCTCGAGTTTAATTGTCCCTTTAACTTTCGTTATTTCCGTTCGAAGAGAGCCAAGAATGGATTTGCGCAAATGAAACGTTTAGTTTCCTCCATAGTCTGCTCCTCTATCTTACTTTAGACACTAGGACAAATGCCATGAGATAATCAGAAAAATCTATTCAAGAATTACATTATTATGAGAAAATAATCTCTTATTTATGAACCGAACTATCTTTTGTTACGAGCTGTTAGATGTTTCATTCATTTAATTTTTTAAAAGTATTTTACATTCAAAAGATTATTAACCACATTTTTAATGCTTATTAGTGACTGTTAATCATTTTTTGGGAGAAATTAGTCACTTTTCCAAGTAAAGTAGGCTGTAGAAACTCTGAGAATAATAAAAAAATGATAAATTTATAACTAAAATTGTTTTATTTCATTTCTAAGAGATTCCTTGTTGAAAATGATATTTTTACAATTTTAGAATCATTACATGGATCGTGTAAATTTTGAGTAGGAAGGTGTAAATATTTTTAATGGATCGATGAATATCCTGAGGTGTTTTTCGGAATCAGCAATGATTTAAGATTTTATTTTTATTTTAAAAGATCCCTAAAAATGAAATGATCTCTGTGATAAATTCATTCGAAAAAATCATTACAGATTTTTTTAAAATGTTTTTTTAAATTTATTTTGTCTTTGTAGCCTCAGAATATTTATATCCATAAAATTTTTAGTGTTAGCCAGGTCTCGATGTCTGAAACTTTTTATTTTTTTCTTCTCCTAGTTATATAAATATTTTTTTTATTCTGGTCTCAACCCATATCTTCTTTCATTTGGTGTATACATAATTGTGAAATTTTGTGAATTAAAAAAAATTATGTTTGAAATTTATTATGTGATAGAAAACTACCTTTAACTTTTTTTAAACTATCCATCGGATTGATACTTGTTTTGGTTCACATTGAAACATTAATGCATACTCCTGAAAAAAAATCGAAGACCAAATTTGGACCAAAAAAAACAATCAAAAAATGCTCCTATTGTCATCTGAAAAAATAAAAAACAAATATTTCGGACAAAATAAAAAAGAGGAAATAAAAATGAGAAGGCAACCGGGCACACCCCCTTCCTTCTTTTTTTGCTTTCTTTCGTCTTTTTTATTTTTATTTATCATATTACGATAAAAAGAACTTTAAAAATAAAAAAATAAAAATAACATTACAAACGTTTCGGTACTCATAGAGTATCTTTATCAAGGCAAGAAAAATGTCAACAGGTAGAAATTGACAGCAAGGAGTTATTATTAATTATTTTAATTTGATAATAATAAAAATAAAAAAGACGAAAGAATAAAAAAAGAAGGAAGCGGATGTGGCTGGTTGCCTTCTCATTTTTCTTTCCTCCTTTTTAATTTTTGTCCAAAATTTTTATTTTTTTTATTTTTTCAGATTACAATAGGATAATTTTTTTGTTTGTTTCTTGTGGTCCAAATTTAGTCGGATTGTCGTTTTTTTCAGGAGTTTGCATCAATTTGATTATTGGACGTTAAATAGAATTTTAAATTTGGATTTTATTCTAATTTAAATTTCTTAAATTTTGAAACATTAAAAAGTTATATTGTCTAATCCAGAAAACGGAACTCAAGTTTTTTTTTAATTACTAGAGAAAACTGTAAAATGTTAAAAAAAATCTTTCTGAAGTGATCCTAGGACTTTCTTATGAGAAATTATTTGAAGAACTGTGAAAGAAGCAAAATAACATTCTAAGGTGAAGTTTTCTAAATTTGAAGGGTAGTTTTCTATCACTAGTACACATTTTACATTTTTCCAGGACATTTTTTATTATTGCGCCTAAATAAAAATTAACCGTTTGCAGAATTTAAAGGCCTTGAAACACCCGTTAAACCTTTTTGATAAATTTATCAAAAGTTGGAAAATTATTTTTTACTAAAAGAAAGAAAATATGGGGCAACAATAAAAAATTTTATTTTTTGGATCACCCTAGCCTATACTCTACATCCTTATAAAGTGAATCTATAACACATAAGAAGAGGGTCTAGAAAAACCTTCCACAAAATGCATAAATTACTTTTTTCCTTGGTCATAAAGTCACACTATACCTGGAACCGAGGAGGTAAATCCGAAAGAACTAAGGGAAGCGATAGCAGAAGAGTCGTGGTTTTGATGGGGGGTGAGGAGGTGGAATGGTTGCGCTTCTACCCTACAAAGCGGGCGCGAAGCGTAGTCCGAAAACTTTTGATAACGCTTGTAAATTGCTTTTGAAAATAGAATAACAATTCAATCTCAGTGAGAACGGGGGTTCGAGTCTCGGGGTTGAGAAGAGGCCTTGCTTTCGGAGTGGGAATAGTGAGAAGTTATAGGGTGTGTAGACCCGTGAAAAGCTCCACGAAGGGAAAGAAGACGAATGCGGATCGGCTAAGAAATGGCAAAGTCAAGAAAACAACCGAAGGGATAAAAGAGGGTGGAAGGTGGAAGGGAATAAAGACCATATATGGCATGCCAATCTTGTCGCGCATCCGGCATCGGAAAGTCACTTCCGTTATGGGAAGAGCGATCCTCAAATGTCCCTTCCGGCGTGACTTTTTTCTTTCTTTGTTAAAATTTTTCCCGTGAATATGGGGTGGATAGTTTCAAAAAATATGAGTAACTAAACTTAGAGGAGGATGGAAGAAAATTCACTTTGGTTCAAGATGTATTTTTATACAAAAATAAAAAATTGAATCAGTTTAATTTTATTTAAACTTGTTTTCTGTATGAGTTGTGGCTGAATGTAAAAAAGATCTGGGAAGGGCTCCACTTCTTTGCAAGAATATAGAGTGGAAAATTTAAAAAAATAGTGTAAATAAAATGATAGAAAGATCAAAGGAACTTCACTTTGGTTCAAGATTTACTTCAATAGTAAAATAAAAAATGAAATGAGTGAGTTCATTTTTATTTTAACCTTTATCCAGAGAAATCAAAGGTACTTTAAATTGTATGCGTCAGAAAACAAACATTGCACATATTGTATAGATTGTATAGTATAGTATTGTATAGATTCTATAGTGCTATAGTGAACAGAGTTTCGTTAAAAAAAAAGAAGTCAGAGTTAGAACAGGTATTTTTTGTTTAAATTCCCTTCTTCTAAATCTTCTTTAAAGTAAAAAAGTAAATATTTATTTACAAAACGTTCTATTATAATTTTGAAATATATTAAGTTCCTTTTCCAAAATTATGAAAGCGAGAAGCTTCATATTGTTACGAATTCTGACATGGAACAGAGAGTTTTCTGAATCACCTTTTTCTAAATCAGAATTAAAACTATTTTCAAAAATTTCCATTCAATGTAAACAATCCCTGGTTCTAAATAAAAAAAGTTATATTTCTTTACAGAAATTATCCGGAAATTACCCATGCTAAACTAAAAATCATATTGTGCGAAATATGATTTTTTTAATTCCAATTTACTATCATGCAATTTGAATTTATTACATATCAATTTATATTTAGCATAATTTAATTCACCTTTATTCAGTTCAAACCTACCAATAGCATTTAATTTCAATTTACATAATACAAATAAATATATATTTTCCAGAATTCAATTATAATGTACTTGAATTCTATTTTTGCTTATTAAAATGTAGTTTGAATCTACTGGAATTCTCCTACATTTCATTGAATTGTTTCCAATTCAAATACAATATATATTAAAAAATTAATATAATTTTTATTTCAAATTCTCAGACATTTTATATCTTTGGAAAATTTATCTTTTCTTTTGACTTGTTAAGTTTTAATTTTTAACTTTTGACTTTTATGATAGTTGAAACATCAGACGGTTGGTACTGAAAGGTCCAAAGTAGAGATTTTTATTGACCATTTCGCACTCTAACTAACGAGAGAGTAGTCTGAATGAAATATTATTGTGATCCTTTTTCTACTCGACTCGTCAACTTTTCGTCATTTCAAAGTTACTGCCATTTCGTTACACAGTCCTATAAACTCAAGAAAGTTCCACCGACTTGTGCTCAAAGTTCTTTCTCTTCTCAGCATTATCGAGATTTTCTTTGTAAAGATATTTTTACTGAATCGAGGACAAAAAACTATTATCATTACATACAGATTCAGCTATTACTTTACCTGTAATATGATAATTAATAATTTTCTAATTTAGTAACTTTTATCAGTTTTACCTTCATTTTATTTGTCATTCTCTGAAGAATGTTTTTTTTTTGTAATGTGAAAAGTTTCTGAAGGGAAAACACTGAATTGTTTGAGTAAAAATGAAGGACTTTAATGTCAAAAGGGCGAGAAAAACTTTTTGTATAATAAAACGATAACTGGAAATGGTCACTGACAAATTGATTTAGCCAATAGGCAAATAGGGGTATATATATCCCATGAGGCAATGCTTTACGTATGAGACCTTCACTTTGTTTCTTACCCTCTTCCGAATTACTCCAGAAATTTTTCTGGCAACTTAACAAACTTCCATGATTATTTATTATATTTTTTTCTGGACCTTCCCCTTTAATTATATTTGTTTTTAAACTAATTTTTTCTTTCTCACTCCTATTCTATTATCGATGAAAAAATTCTGGAAGTTTCTTTCACTTCAGAACATCAAAGTAAAATAGAACTTCTAGCTTTAAATGTAAGAGTCAGCATACGATAAAAAAATTAAATACTGAGTTTAATTATAGTTAGTTGGAATAAGAAAGGACAATATTTGTTATTCCTGAATAAGATTGATCGATATACAACTTTCATTCTAATACAGATACTCAACATTCTTATTCTGTATTTTCTTAAATTTATGGTAATTTTGCAATTTAATCTTTATGATTCACATAAGTTGAAAATGGGATTTCCTCCTCTTGTCTGGAATCTTCTCAAGACGGGTAGAATCTGGCACAGCAGCCCTGGAACAATGGGGGAAAGTTTCGAAACTCAAGGTTGTCATCATGAATTCGCGTTACCATAAAGACATTCTACTCGTAGTTTGAAGATTTTGAATACAAAATAGCATACATTTTACAGGCTGATTACCTTTCAACAGTCACAATAAGACAGAAACTTTTCACCCTCATTCTTTTTTTTCGATTATACTTTATTTTATTTTCAGTATATAATTTTCAAAATTCCTCTATGTTTAAACTTCTTTTGTAAATTAGGAATAATGAGTCCACAATTGACTTTTTAAGTAACGAAAATTAAATTAGGTTTACAAAGTTATAATAACTAAGTATACTAAAAACAGGTTGGCCGGATGTCGGGTAAAACCTTGGAATCAGGGGAAAGCAAGGCAATTTAGTTGAACAGGGAAAGGTAGGGATTTGAAAAAAGGTAAGTCAGTTTAGTCATTGTTTGAAGGTACAGTCTTTATAGTTACTTTTTTAAATGAAAATACCACTTTAGTCACTTTTCTTTCAATAAATTAAAACAAAGAACCCAAGAATTACATACATTTATTTCTGAATTTACTTTAATTGTTTTTAAATATTTTAGAGCATTTTAACAGATTCCTGCTGTTTTTAAAAGATTGCAATAATTTAAAGGGATTTCAAAATATTTTTAAGATTTTATAATATGAAACAAAAAATTGAAGGAATTATTTTATTCCAATTATAAAACATTCTATATTAAAAATGTTAGAAGATCAGAATTTAGTTCTTGAAAAATGAATGGTCCGAGAAAACGAAAAAAATCATTGGAAAAACAGACAATTTGTACAATAAAGCTTTGCGGTCACCCTTGAAAAACTTAACTAAAACTACGCGTTATTCTGCACGACATTTATTCTGCAAACGAAAATTCTTGATCCGATATGTTTGAACTTGGATCCGATAGATTTTGCACGCCATCAGAGCGTCTTGAGCAGGAAACTTCAATATTTGCAATCCAGCGATCCTCGGCTTCTTCGTCTTTTCAGCTATAGTTCTACGATTCTAGAACTCCTTTGCGCCTCGAGCGAGGCTAATATTTTCCGCAAATTTACTTTTCAGTTTTCACCAAAAGGCTGAATAGTTGGACCACGGCACTGAGTTTGCTCCTGCTTCACCAATTACATCCTTTTTTATTTTTTTCTTTATAATCGAAAACTTTGGTCGGTGAACCTATTATCTTCGACGCTGACGTATACTTTGGCGGCGAGCGAAAGAAAGAAAGAGCGCTGTGAAGATAGATCGGTTGTGTAGCGAAGAAAGACGCTAAAGTGAAAGATGAAAAGAGAGGAAAATGTGAGTAGGAGAGAAAGAGAGGTGTAGACTGCAAAAGCTGTAGAGGCTGGAGGAAAAGATTGACAAGAAAGCAAGTTTCTTTTTGAGTTCTTTATGAACCGAAGTCGCGATAAATTGAGATGGAGCTGCTTCCACTGCTTCCTCGCAGCCCGAATCTCATTCCTCCTCGAAACTTTGACGATGGAAGGCACTTTCTACTAACGATGCGTAGTTAACAATGTAAAAGCTTCTTGAGTCGCAGAACCCGGACTTGCGATGTAATAACAAAGTATAGATACAAACAAATCAATGCTTTCGCAATACATTTGATGAGGTCGCTGTGAATTTAAATAAACTTTCGATAAGTGCACCCTTCGGAAATATGTACATTCAATGACGGAAATAACGACAAGGCAGAATTCAGGAATTTTGAAAAAATCTTGCGAAAGTCAAGCTCATTTCTATAAGAGTCACTTTAGATAACTGTCATTAATTATAAATATTAAATTTTTATTCGAAACTGTTTTATTCTGATTAAAAAATATTATATGCTAAAAATGTCACATTATTAGGATTCTGCTATTTGAATGGAAAAATTTTCACCTTTGAGAGATCGAATGTTTTAATTACAAGGACAGTGCAATAGTTTTACAAACCGAGAAAAAGTCAGGAAATGACCAGGAATTTTTTCCTTCTATTGAAAAAGCCACCCTACACCAGAAATATTAGTCCAAATTTATAAAAGCTTTCACAGACAAAATGTGAATATAATATATTAAAGGCAGTGGCTTTTCTCTGCGATAATTAATCCTGGAGGGTCAATACGAATTTCTTTTCTTTTTCACATTCTCACCAGAGAAGGTGAAGGTTTTGAGCAGAATTTGACCTCCCTCCCCGTTTTTGTCAAGTCAAATACATATGGTTCTTAAACGCGTGTGACACCTTTTCAGCAACAAAAATGAAGGCTATAAAATCGTTACGAGTTCACTGGGTGTTAAACAAAGATTGAATTTTTACGCTTTTCCATTTTCACCTAACTCTTGATTTCAATTACGTTCAGAGGCATAAATGTATATACAATTAGGCAAAGTACTTTTACTATTTTGTTATTCTGATTAATAATATTTAATTAATACGTTCCAAAGTATATTTTTAAACAAGCATGAACTGTAAAAAATCAAATTTTGCAGTAAAATTGCACAAAAAGGCTTAAAAAGAATTATCTTATTTAAAAAACTGTTTTTAAAAACAAATACTCAAGAAAATCAATTTGTGCAAAATAATTGCACAAAAAGAGTTAAAATAAGATAAATATGTCTTAAAATAACATTGTAAGTGTATTTCAAGAGTCCTGATGCTTATCCTGAAAATGAATTTAATTTCAGTAAAATTAATTTAAAATGGTTTTCCCTCTGCTTTTTTGATGTGCTATTATTTGTACGATTCCTTTTGATTGCAATCATTTTTACGCCTCACTTTGCCCCTTTATGAGCCCTTCATTAGAAGCAGCGTCAGGTTGTTGTTGATGTTGCGTCTAATTAAAACGATTCTTATTGTCGGATTTTAATAAATGAGATTTATCTTATTCAATTCTTGTAGCATATGATTGATTAAAATGATATTCTTCCTTTCTTATTGCAATTATAATGATGTTAATAACACTGACTTTCTATAATTGACGTCTTCCACTTTTCCCTTACAATTCATTTCACTAAACTTGTGTATTCTACATATTTCGCACTTGTGTATTTTGTACTTGCAATTTTTTGATCAGTTTTGTAGGTGCATCTCAATTTATGAACTATCTGAAGATTGTTATCCGTTTTTCTTACAAAGACATTGGTAATAAACCTTGCTCCTGCTGCCTATCAGAGAGACTATTTCGAGTTAATATTATTTTACTGCTACTGCATCCCCTGTATCGTTGGATTCCGGGGTGAGTTGTGGGTACAGGAACAACTATAGAATTATCACGTATACCAGATAGCGTCCTCCTCTTGAGAAAACAATCGTGGATAGATAGCTGGATACATATCAGATGCCGCCGCTTTCAGCACGACGGAGATTTATTGCGTAGTTGCTCACTCTCTGCTGTATAGCATTGCTTGTCATACACAATTTTCATCATCTTTCTCATAAGTACTTACTTCTAAGGACAGTTCGAAACTGCAGAACTTAACACAGAAGAGAACTTTTTTGTGAAATCTGCTGGTTATCTTTTTATAATCCACGGAACAGAAACTGGAGGGCGATATTTTCCGTATAAAATATATAAACGAAGAAATCGAAGACTGCTGATCAAAGATGATAGAATGTTGTTAGCAATGTAGAATTGAGTAAAGAAAGTTTAGCATTACGACGTTTAACTCGTAACCAGTTTGTTAAACTACATCGAAGTACCAAAATATGACACAGCCATCGTCAGCGCACGCGTACAACAGTGTTCCTAAAGAAAATTGGACATGTTATATTCTTAAAGAAAATAATTAATTTTAATAGGCCAAATATAGCCTAATATACTACAATGATAAAGAGTCCAGAAGTGTCAGAGGATTGGATTATGATGTCTATATTCCGTTTACAAGATCTAAGAAACTTTCTGAATATTTTCTGCTTGTTTAGCGTCTGGCTCTTGGTAAGGTCCATTAAGAAGGAGAGTGTCATTCAGAAACAAGTGAGGGAGCCAGAACCCAGAAGTTAGATCCCAGTTTGTCGGGGTTGGGGTGGTTGATACCGGATCAACGGTTCGAGAGACTATGTTCCGGACTCCTGCATTTTCTATCAGGGTGGTGCTGGTCTTATCCACTACCGTCCGGCAGAACCACCCGAGCGGCCATCAAACTCTTGCTTTATTTATTACCCGCGGACATTCGGATTATGGTCTGCGTCTCGGGATACGCTTGGCTCACCTTCGACGTCATCTTGTCCTATCCCTTCTGTTATTCTTGATTCTCGAAACACTCGGCAAATCCATGGAGTCCTACCCACCTGGATGCTTCATCCGGCGCCCTGTTCTTCTTTTCTTCCTTCTTTTCTTCTCTTTTCTTTACTTTGCTTGTCGAGAGTATCGTCAACCGCGTAAGCTTCA
This sequence comes from Druon quercuslanigerum, assembly GCA_010014905.2. Classification (NCBI taxonomy): domain Eukaryota; kingdom Metazoa; phylum Arthropoda; class Insecta; order Hymenoptera; family Cynipidae; genus Druon; species Druon quercuslanigerum. The sequence goes on from JAAAKG020133004.1 coordinate 36,052, forward strand.
TCGCTCGATCACCTCTCACCCACTTCTGCCGTGTCTCGTCGAAAAACAATGTTTTCCAAGAACAAACGACCATCGTAAAATAAAAGGTAGCTACTGACCGGTTTTTATGCTTTTCTTTCGAATGACCGGGCATAAACCTGAACCGAATAAATAGTTTCTGTTCTCTTGTCAACGCGAGAAATCAGACTTTAGGCCAAGATACAAAAGCTTATTGGTGCAACCTGACAAGCTGCTATACATGTATTCGTTAAGCCTCCTTCAGAGGATCGCAAACTAGGATATTTTCGATCGCTTATGTTTGTATAGCCTGATTTATCGCATCAATCCCAACGCGTGCTATATAACTTCAGACACGTTCTCCTGTTTTCTTAGACCGGAAAACAAGACTTTATCCCCAGAGGTTGAAAAATTGTTTTTAGAGCCTGCAGATTTACTAGAGGATGATACTTATTGTAGATGCTTTAATTTTTATTGTACCTTTTATTGCAAAGTATACCGTAATATCTAATGGTATTGTAGTATTAGTTAATGAAAGCACTGAGATGTTTGCTACAGCAGCATCCGAATTTTGTTGTTCTACCAAAATTTGGATTTCATTTTTTATAAGTCAGTCTTTTTTAGGTACAATTTTAACTCTTCTTTGTGTATTAAAGGTCTTTATTTTACATCTGGGTAGAAAGTTTATTCATCTCAGAACAATAATTTGTAGAATATTAAATTCCAGCATCGTTTGCAAACGAGGAAATTATGCAATCATGATTTTGACTAATTAGAGAGGGTAGTTTAATATTAAAGTTTACTATAGCCTAGACAATAGGTTCATCAATAATAAACTATCCAAATTGGATATTAATCATTGAGATACCATCTTATAATATTGATTCGATTTTAGAGAGAAGTCGATAATTTAAATAATCATTGGTTCAATGTAACTGATTGTCAGTAATATCTCATCCATTGAGATTTTGAAATCGAAGAACCATAACTATTCACTTCTTCTTTATTCATAATGTGTTCCCTAAGGTTTTACATGACTTCCAATCCTTGCAATATTTCCGCTTACATATTGAACAAACAAAAAAGTCTCAACCTTAATATTTACAAGTATTTACAGCTATGTACATAAAAACATATATCTAGTTCCTTATCTCTATTTCCTGTTATAGCGC
>JAAAKG020133005.1:0-12873 GCA_010014905.2 Druon quercuslanigerum
TTGATTGCTAATCTTCTTTGAATGAATTTTCATCGTTTCGGTTGAAAATTTAACTATTTTGGTAGAAAATTCAACAATTTGATTAAAATTTCAACTATTGCTTGGAAAATTAAATTGTTAGCTAAAAAATTCATGTATTCTATTAAAAGTTCGTCTTTTTTGTTAGAAAATTAATTTTCTTGGCTAAAAATAATTAAACTATTTATAGGCAAATATTCTTTTTTTCTGTAAATTAATATTTCGGGTTAAAAATTCAACTCTTTTTTAGAGAAATGTTGCTTTAATTTTAAAAATTTAAAAAATTTTTTTTTTAGATTGAACTCTCTTGTAGAAAATTCGTATTTTTATTTTTAAAATTCATCTATTTTCTTAAAAATTCTACTATTTAGTGGAAAATTCTTGTATTTTGTTAAAATTATATCCTTTTTGGCAGAAAATTAATGTTCTTTGGATGAAGATTCATCCTTTAGATTAAAAATTCAATTATTTCATTAAAAATTGAACTATTTATTTATTATATAAATAAGTTGTGCTTCCGGGTTGAAAATTCGTTTTTTTTTTTAATTTAAACATTGGTTAAAAATTCAACTCTCTGGTTAAAAATGTAAATATTTTGACGACAAATAATCTTTTTTCTTAATAATAATTTTATCTGAAAACTAATCTTTTCCAGTTAAAAATTCATTATTGTTATATTTTTAAAGTAAAAACCTTTGCTTTAAAATGGCTCTGAAATATTTTAAGGTATCAATTTTAAAAGATTCCAACGACTCTTTAAGAAATTACAAAAATCACAAAGGATTTAAAAATGTTTTAAAGGCTCTGAAATATTTTAGTATATCGGATTTATAAGAATTTTAAGTGTTTTAGGGTTTAAAATATTTTTAAATACCTTGAATGTTTATTTAATTCTCGAAAATGCCTTGGAATTTTTTAAACTATCCTAAACTACTGACAATCTTTTGAAATTTAATTAAATTACTATAAATTATTTGAATCTTTCTCGGAATCTTTTAAAGTAAGTTCCCTAAAATATTTCAAATCCTTTAAAATTTTTTTTGAATCCTTTGTAATTTTTTAAATGTCATAACTCCCTTAGAATTTTTAAAATACCCTAAAATACTTAAAATCACTTGAAATTTTACTAAATTACTATAATCGATTCAAAATTCCTTGGAATATTTTAAAATAGGTACACAAAAATATTTTTGAAAGGCTTTACAATGCTTTAAAATTTTTGAAATTTGGTTAATCTCTTAAAAATTCTTAGGAATCTTTTAAAAAATCTAAAATAATTTAAATTCTTTGAATTTAAATTTAATTACTGTAATTGTCGAAAAATCCTTTGGAATATTTTAAATAGGCATCCTAAAGTATTTCAAAGCCTTTAAAATCTTTTGAAATCCCTTGAAAGTTTTTAAGTCTTTTAAAACACCCTAAAGTACTTAAAATTCTTTAAAATTCCATAAACTATTAAAATTATTGGGAAATCCTTTGGAATATTTTAAACTAAGTTTCATAAAATATTTGAGAGCCTTTAAAATATTTTAAAATCCCTTGAAATTTGATAAATCTCTCGAAAATTCATTGAAATCTTTTAAAATAGGTACCTTAAAATATTTTTAAGTTTTTAGAGTGTTCTGAAATTCCTTGAAATTTGTTTAATTTCTTAAAAAATCCTTGGAATATTTTTAAATACCCTAAAATAATTAAAAAATTTTGAAATTCCATTAAATTACTTCATCCTTTGAAAACTCATTGGAATCTTTTAAAATATCCTAAAATACTTCAGATTCTTTAAAATCTTTTGAATAAGGTATTTTAAAATATTTTAAAGCCATTTACAACCAAATATTTGCACTTTAGAATTATGATAATAAATAAAAAATATAATAATAAATTAAAATAAATAATAATACATTTTTTAAAAATAAACATAATAAACTTTTAAATAAAACTTGAAATTTTTAAGTAAAAAAAAATTTCTTCGCATCTTTTATAATACCCTAAACAAGTAAAATTCTTTCAAATTCCATTAAATTACTGAATCCTTTAAAAATTCATTAGAATTTTTTTAAATAAGGTACCCTAAAATATTTTGAAATATTTAAAATCGTTTAAATATCTTGCAATTTTTTTTTAATTCTCGAAAATTCTTTGGAAGTTTTTAAAATATCAAAAAATACATGAAATCTTTTCAAATCCAATTAAATTACTGAAATAATTTAAATTTTTTTTTTGGAATCTTTAAAAATAAATTTCCTAAAATATTTCAAACCCTTCAAAAATTTGTTTAATCATTCGTAATTTTTTAAATCTTAAAATCCTTTGGAACTTTTATAATACCCTTAAATACTTTAAATTCTTTGAAATCTTATTAAATTATTATAATCAATACAAAATTCCATTGGAATATTTTAAAATAGGTACCCTAAAATATTTAATATCAGTGGCGTTCCCGGTTCAAATCCGGACTGAGGCAGATTATTTTCTTGTTCTTTAAAAATTATTTATCTCAAGTATTCGTTTTCAACATGGAAATTTCTATTATTTCTAATTTTTGAAAATTTATCTCTCTGGTTCAAAATGCAAATATTTTGACGAAAAATAATCTTTTATCTTGAAAATTATTATTTTTTTACTGGAAAATTACGTATTCCACTTTTTTTAAACTGATAATTTTATCTAAAAATTTTCGAAAGACTAAAGTTCCAGAGATTTAAATTATTATTAAAAAGCGCAATTACTTCATCGAAAATTAATTAAATTAAATTAAGTTAAATTAAACTCTTTTTGGTATGAAATTAAAAGCTTTTTAGTTCAAATATCAAATTTCGCGATTTTCTATAATTTTAGAATTTTGTTAGAAATTTAACTAAAATTTAAATAAGGGTTTATACTGAAAATTTATTTATTGTATTTTTAGTTGAAAATCGATCTGTTTTAGGGGAAAATTAAATTATTTGTTGAAAATCCTTCTTTTTTGCTAGAAATTATTCTAATCAGTTGAAACTTTATCTTTTTCATTAAAAATTAGTTTCTGTGATTGAAGATTTAACTATCTTGTTAAACATTAGTTGTTTTTTTTTTTGTTCAAAATTGAAGTATTTTATTTTTAGTAGTAAATTTATCTTATTAGTTAAAAATTTTAGTTGAAAACCTTTTTTTTCAAAATTTAATTATTTTGTTGAAAATTATGTTTTCTGGTTGAAAATTAATTTATTAATTTGAAAATTAAAATATTTGGTTTAAATAACTGTATTTTATTGGAAATTTGAATTTAAGGAAGAATATAATGCACTTTGTTAAAAATTCGTCTATTTTGGAAAAAAAATCATCTTTTTGGTTAAAAATTAGTTTTTTCTTATTTAGAGTAACTGTTCCATTTTTTGTCGACAATTTATCTTTTTTGATAGAATATTAATCTTCTTGGTTGAAAATTATACTATTTCGTTGAAAATGAACTTTTATTTGATTAAAAATTAAGGCTTATACTGAAAATTTAATTATTGTATTTTTAGTTAAAAATTTATCTGTTTTAGGTGAAAATAAAATAATTTTTTTTAAAACCTTCTTTTTTGGTAGAAATTACTCTAATCAGTTGAAACTTTATCTTTTTGATTAAAAATTAGTTTCTGTGATTGAAGATTTAACTATCTTGTTAAACATTAGTTGTTTTTTTTTTGTTCAAAATTGAAGTATTTTATTTTTAGTAGTAAATTTATCTTTTTAGTCAAAAATTATAGTTAAATTTAAAAAAATTGTAGTTGAAAATTTACATTAACTATTCCACCTTTTGTGAAAAAATTAACATTCTTCGATAGCAATGTAATAATTTTCGTTAAAAAATATTCTGCTTTTTAGAAAATTTAGCTATTCAATTCTTTTGTTCAGAATTTTTAAAATATAATTTATCTTTTATCTTAAAAATTCCATTATTTGATTAAAAATTCATTACCATGATTAAAAATTATTTTCTTTAGCTGAAAATTCATTTTTTTTATTAAAAATTAATTATTTTGGCTGAAAACTTATTATTTTTCCTTTAAAATTTGCTTTTCTAACTTCTTCATTTGACAAATCTATCTAGTTAAAATTTTGTTTATTTTTTTATTTAAAAAATTCATCTTTCGGGTTGAAAATTTCACTATTTAGGCACAAATTTTTGCTTGAAATTTTATATTTTTAGTTAGAAATTAATTAATTTCATTTGAAAACTCGTTTGTTTCGTATAATTAAATTTTACTTTTCTAACTTCAAATTGAACTATTCTAGTTTTTGTTTGTAAATTTATCTTTTTTAGTTAAAAATTTATGTTTTATTGAAACTGTGTCTCCTTTTGGTAGAAAATTGATCTTTTGGGTTTAAATTTAATTATTTAGTTAAGGATTAATTTTTTTTAATTGATTGTTTTAATTGAAAAATTAATTCTTTTATTTTTGGTTAAAAAAATCATTTTTTCGGATAGAAGCTGCTATTTTGTTACAAATTTGTTCGTTTTTTATTGAACATTAGTTTTTATAACATTTTAACTATTCTAATTTTGGTTGAAGATTTTAAATAAATTTCTGATATTTAAAATTTATCTTTTTGATTTGAAAACTCAGCTAAAAGTGTTGAGATCTATTCAGAAACAAAATTTTGGTTGCATTAATATTATTAATCTTGTATCATTTAAATTAAACGCCCTTTTCAATTTAAAGCGACACACTTTCCCGCGAAATTTGAATAATGCAATTATTATTAATAAAAATAGAATATCCTATTTTTTAAATCTTGAAGCAAAATGCTCATAAATGCTCATTAAATTCTCAAAGCACATAAAGAGGTCGAGTATAGTCTTGAGCTCACTCGCATGCTCACGAGAATTTCTCCGAGAACTTAAAACTCTTTAGAACACTAATTAGAGAAGATAACAAAAGAAGTTTGTTAGAAAGGAAGTAAAAGGTTGGAGAAAACAAAAAAGCAGTATAAAATAGAGAAGAAAAAATAAATGTACTGAGATCTGTAATAAAAAAATAGAGACAGAGGTTTGAAAGCTAGGGAAAAGAGAGAAAAAGAATTAAGAAAAGGAGATGTGATAGAAGAGGTGGAAATAATGATAGGATAAATAAAAAAGAGATTTAGAGGACAGAAAGAAGTTAAAAAGGAATGAAAAGGACGTATAAAGGTGCAGGAGAGCCACTATATTGAGATGGTAGAATAAAAAAAAAATTAAAAATGATTGTAAATTTGCAAGGATTACCTTAAATTCCGAAAGGGAGGCCATGAGGTCATCCAGTTCTTTAGTAGCATTGCTGGCCATGTGTCCATTGACTGCACAATTCTGATCAAAATCAGATCGACCAAAGGGACTTGCAGAATTGTATCCATTAGCTGGCTCAACCTCTGTTGTCGTTTCTTGAACAGTGACCTTGACTCTTCCCTCCGGTGGGTAATCTCTGTTCACAGAAACAGAAAACAAAAAGGTGAAATAACAAAAAAATAGTTTTTTCACTTTTCGAGAAAACAAGAATCTCTAAAGAGGATGAGAAGCAATGGATTGCGAGATCGGTGTTATTATTATCGACCTCATCCACCAGTCAACACGATGCTCATCTTTACTTTTAGCGAAGTTGTATTATCTTTTCTCAGATGTTTTTCGACCAAAGAATACTCAATAAGTAAACTGGTGAATAACAGAGTTCATGTTTTATTTTTATTTCCACTTGTATTTTCGAGCAATTCGAAGAAAGGATTCTTTGGTTCGAAGAAAATTTCTTTTGATTCAAGGACGTTTTTTCAAGTTTGTGTCTAGTTCCAAGAAATATTTTTTGGTTTCAATGAAAAGTATTCTAGAGTTTAAAATGTTTCGTTCATTTTAATGTTATTTTAAGGTAAGGTTTTCTTTAATTAATTATTAATAATTAATAATGTTTAAAAACTTATTTTTTAATGAGGAAATTTAAATTGTAAATAATTCCAATTCAAAATTTAAAAAATGTTTGAAAAACTTTAAATTATTTCGACGTTTTAGAAGAGCTGCAAAGATTAAAAATATTTTAATTGATTTTTTATTTTAATAAACTAATTTCAAGAAAATATTAAAAATATTTACACAAATTTTTAACGATTTCCTATAATTTGGAAAAAGTAGGTCGAAGATTTTAAAGCAAATTTTTCCAATTTTACAATATTATACAATTTTAGAAGTTTTTAAAAAATTTCGAAAACAATTTGAAATTTGAAAAAATAATCTATATTAAAAGTGATTCTTGAAAATTAAACTAAGCAGAACATTTAAAAGAATTGTAAGACATTACATAGGATTTCCGAAGTTTTGAAAAGATAAAAAAATAATTCTAAACTTAAAATGATGTCCAAAAATTATAAAAAAAAATACATTCTAAAGATTTAGAATAAAAAAATTAGAAGGTTTTTGAAGAATTTTATTGTGAAAGGTTTCAAGAGAATATAAAATTTTTTATAGAATTTTTGGGAAAATTGTTTGTTTCAATTCTCCTGACCCTAAAGCCAACAACTTACATCAACAATTTCTACAAAATAATAAATATTATTTTACCAAGTTTTTTTAAAGAAAATATTTTAAAATATTCTAAAACATTTCAAAAGATTTTCAAAATTGTTAAAAAAGGCTGGAACATTTTCATAAAATTTTATAATTTTGCAGAATTTTTTCAAAGTTAGAGAAAAAATTCGAGTCATTTTAGAATAAATTTAGATATTTTAAAAAATTGTTTTGATAGTTTTAAACTTGAAAATATTTCAAACAATAAAATTTAGCTTTTGAAGGTTTCGAAATAAAAATTCAAAGTTTTTTCAGGAATATTTAAAAATATTACAAGAATGTTTTAACGATTTCTAATATTTTTGAAAAAGTATACCGAAGATTATAAAGCAAATTTTTTGAATTTTACAATATTACAAAACTTTAGAAGTTTTTAAAAAATTTTGAAAATAATTTGAAATTTGAAAAAATATTCTATATTAAAAGTGATTCTTTATCTTGAAAATCAAATTAAGCAGAATATTATAATGTCAACAAATTTAAAAAAATACATTATTAACGATTTAGAATAAAAAAATTATAAGCTTTTAGAAAAATTTTGAAAGGTTTCAAGAGAATATAAATTTTTTGGGAAAATTGCTTAAAAAATTTTATCTCACAAAGTTTTTTAAAAGAAAATATTTTAAGAGATTCTAAAACATTTCAAACGATTTTCAAATTTGTCAAAAACGGCTAAAACATTTTCATGAAATGCTCTAAATTTTGCAGAATTTTTTCAAAGTTATAGGAAAAATTTGAATCATTTTAGAATAAATTGAGATGTTTTTAAAAAGTGTTCCAATAGTTCTAAATTTAAAAATATTTCAAAAAATAAAATGTAGCTTTTGAAGATTTCGAAATAAAAATTCAAATTTTTTTCAGGATTTCGAGAAGTTTTAAGATAATAAAAAAATTAAATAAATTTAAAAAGAAAAATGCCCTCTTCAAATTCAGTAAAAAGAAAATACCAAAAAATGTTTCGTTCATTTTAAAGTTATTTTTAGTTAAATGAAAAAAAAAATATTTTAATAATATAATGACTAAAAACTTGTTTTTGAATGAAAAAAAAATGTTTAACGATTTCCTATAATTTCGAAAAAGTATGTCGAAGATTTTAAAGCAAATTTTTCCAAGTTTACAAAATTACAAAATTTTAGAGTTTTTTAAAAAATCTCTAAAATAATTTGAAATTTGACAGAATATTCTATATTAAAAATGATTATTTATCTTGAAAATCAAATTAAGCAGAATATTTAAAAGGATTGTAAAACATTACAAAGTATTTCCGAAATTTTAAAAAGATAAAAAAAATTTAAACTTAAAATGATGTCAAAAAATAATATATTTTTTAAAGATTAAGAATTAAAAAATTAGAAGCTTTTTGAAGAATTTTTAAAGATTTCAAGATAATATAACATTTTTCATAGAATTTTTGGGAAAATTGTTTTAAAATTTTTGTTTCATAAAGTTTTTTTTTAAAGAAAATATTTTAAAAGACTCTAAAACATTTCAAAAGATTTTCAAAATTGTCAAAAAAGGCTGGAATATTTTCATGAAATTTTCTAAAAATTGCAGAATTTTTTCAAAGTTAGGGGAAAAATTTGAATCATTTTAGAATAAATTTAGAAGTTTTTAAAAATTGTTTTGATAGTTTTAAATTTGAAAATATGTCAAAAAATAAAATTTATCTTTTAAAGATTTCGAAATAAAAATTCGAAATTTTTTCAGGATTTCGAAAAGTTTCAAGATAATAAAAAATGATATAAATTTAAAAAGAAAAAATCCCTCTTCAAATTCAGTAAAAAAGCAAATACCAAAAAATGTTTCACTCATTTTAAAGTTATTTTTAGTTAGATGAACAAAAAATATATTTTAAGGTAACGGTTTCTTTAATTAATTATTAATAATTAATAATGTTTAAAAACTTATTTTTTAATGAGAAAATTTAAATTGTAGATAAATTCCAATTAAAGAATTAAGAATTTTTAGAAAAACTTTAAATTATTACGACGTTTTAGAAGCTTTGTAAAAATGAAAAAATCATTTAAAATTGAAAAATATTTTCAGACATTTGCAACAAAACGTACATTTTTCAAGATTATAAAGTAGAATTTTGAATTGTTCCTTAAAATTCAAGGTTAAATTTTAATTGATTTTTTATTTTAATAAACTAATTTTTAAAAAATATTTATAAATATTGCAAAAATTTTTAACTTAAAATGTCAAAAAATTAAAAAAAATAAATAAATTTTTAAAGATTTAGCGTAAAAAAAGTAGAAGCTGTTTGAAGAATTTTGAATGGTTTCAAAAGAATATAAAATTTTTGAGAGAATTTTTGGGAAAATTGTTTAAAAATTTTATTTCTCAAAATGTTTTTTAAAAGATTCTAAAACATTTCAAAAGATTTTCAACATTGTCAAAAAAGGCTGGAACATTTTCATAAAATTTTAGAATAAATTTAGAAGTTTTTAAAATTGTTTCCATAGTTTTAAATTTAAAAATATTTAAAAAAATAAAATATAGCTTTTGAAGATTTCGAAATAAAATTTTGAAGTTTTTTCAGGATTTCGAAAAGTTTCAAGATAATAAAAAAAATGATAAAAAAGTTAAAAAGGGAAATGCCCTTTTCAAATTCAGTAAAAAAGCAAATACCAAAATTTCCCCATTTCTAGCTGAATAGAAATGAAAGAAAATCCTCTCTTCCAATAACATTTATTTTTTAAATCAAAATGTTGATCAAAATTTAAAAAATTAAGAAGTCCTTCTTCAAATTCAGAAATAAATTAAATACCAAAAACTCCTCCCTTTCAATGGAATAAAAATGTAAAAAAAAAAAATTCCCTCTTCCGAATCAGGAAAAGATTGTAAATAAAAAAGGCTTCTCTTTCTTCATACGCAAAAATGTTGAAAAATAATCAGCCTGCTTAAAAAAATTACATTTTAATAAAAATGTTCAAAATTAAGAAAAAACTCCATCAATTTACAAAAATAAGAAACCAAGATTTCCACCCTTATTAAAGAATAAAAATCTTATCAAAAAAAAAATTTATTTTCTTCTGTCACAATACAATTTTTTAAATTATAAATATCCCAATTCTAATTCAGAAGTAAATTTAAAAATAAACATATTCTATTCGAATTCAATAACAAATCAAAAACCAAAATGTTCACATTTACAACTGAATACAAATTTAAAAAATAAAACATTTCTCTCTTCCGATTAAGAAAATTTTTAAAACAGAAAATCTAAACCCCTTCAAAAAATTAAAATACTAATCAAAATTTAAAAAAATGATTTCAAATTCAGAAATAAATTAGAAACCAAGATTTCCACCCTTGCAAATGAATAAATACGTTTATAATAAAAAATTTCCGTCTCCCGAATTAGGAGAAGATTGTAAATAAAAATGCTTCTTTTTAAATACACGAAAAGTGTTGAAAATAAAAAATCTGCCTGCTTCAACTCAATTAAAATATTAATCAAAATTTTTTAAATAAAAAGGAACTCCCTCCATCAAAACAGGAAATAAATAAAAACCAAAACTTCCACTCTTGCAAATGAATAAAAATGTTATCAATAAAAAATAAAAAATTTACAGAAGTACCTCTTACAATTCAGAAATAGATAAATTAATTCTCTCTTAAATTAGGAATTAATTTTTTTCAAATTTATTTATTTTATTTTTACGAATCAAATTAAAATGGTAAAAAAAATGTTTAAAAGACTCAATTTTTGGCAAGCAGATGGAAACCATTTTATGATGTAAAGAAAAGGGAAAAAAAGGAGAAAAATAATTGAGACGTTGGTCTGAAATTGTAGAAAATTTAGAATCTTTGGGCTATTTCAAAGTCTCTGATCGATGTATCTGTGTTACTCGGCTACTCTCAATGTGTCAACGACCAGAAATAGCATCGATTTGTAATTCTGTATCGAAAATCTCCAGCAACCAAGTGGAAAACTTACTAGATTTTCCTTTTGATTTTCCCTTTCAGTAAATAAATTCTCGATTGCTTAACGATTTAGAAAATTATTCGCAGACATTTAAATTTTTAAATTCAAATCGATTTCAGTCTAAAGTTATTATTTTTTTCAAGGAAGATTTCCCTTTCAAAAGACCTGTATTTGTTCATTATTTAATTAAATAATATCCAAGACAATCGAAAATTTGTAATACATAGCTGACTTTTTTTAAAATGACAACTTCATTTTTTTATATTATTTTAAACGGTTTTGTTTAGCAATTTTCTAATTTCTAACTTTAAAAAAAAATCCAGTCCATTATATTAAATTGCAATGCGTTGCAGTGGTTGCAGAATAATTTATCAAAAAATTTTAGTACAATTATTAATCAATAGTTGTAAAGGGATTTTCAAAAATAGTATTAAATTTTAAAGAATTCTTATTAGTATTATTAAAAAAATTAAAAAATGCCTAGAATTATAGTTATACTATTTTTACTATGTAGTAAAAAAAATTAATACGTATTTCAAAGATTTCACAGATTTCTTAAGATTTTAATTATTTGAAAGATTTCAAAGATTTAAAACGAGGTCAAAGATTCCAAAAGAATTAAAAAGATTTCAAAGATTTCAGAGGATTTCAAAAGATTTCCCAAAAATTCCAACAGATTTCAAAAGACTTCACCAAGATTTGAAATATTCCAAAAGAATTTAAAGATTTCAAAAGATTTTAAATGATTTAAAAAGATTTTAAAAGGTTTCAAAGATTTCACAATGATTTCAAAAGATTTCAATTATTTCAAAGATTTCAAAGATTTAAAACGAGGTCAAAGATTCCAAAAGAATTAAAAAGATTTCAAAGATTTCATAGGTTTCAAAATCATTCAAATATTTTAAATGAGTTCAAACGTTCGAAAATAATTCAAGACATTTCAAACATTTCAAAGGATTTAAAAGATTTCAGAGGATTTGACAAAAGTTCCAATAGTTTTCACAATATTTCAAAGATTCCAAAAGAATTTAAAGATTTTAAAAGATTTTAAATGATTTAAAAAGATTTTAAAAGGTTTCAAAAGATTTCAAGTATTTCAAAGATTTAAAAAGATTTCAAATGATTTTAAAACATTTCAAAGGTTTTAAAAAACTTCAAAGATTTCAAAGATTTCCTAAGATTCTAAAATAATTCAAAAGATCTCAAAAGGTTTAAAAGATTTCAGCAGATTTCAAAGGTTTTAATATTTTCAAAAGATTTCAGAAGAGATAAAAGATTCTAAATTTTTTTTAAAGATTTCAAAGATTTTAAATATCTCGCAAAGATTTACAAGGCTTCAAAAGATTTTAAAGATTTACTAAGATTTTAATAATTTAAGAAGATTTTAAAAGAGATAAAATATTCCAAAAATAATTCAAAAGATTTTAAAGGTTTAAAAAGATTTCAAAGATTTCATATAATTAAAAATATTTCAAAGATTCCAAAAGATTTCAAACAAATTTAAAAGATTTCCAAATATTTCACCAAGATTTCAAAAGATTTTAAAGAGAAAATATTGCAAAGACTTTAAAAGAGTTTAAATGTTCAAAATAATTCAAAAGATTTCAAAATGTTTCAAAAATTTCAAAAGATTTCAAAGATTCCAACAGATTTTAGAAGATTTCACAAAGATTTCAAAGATTTCAAAGTGTTCAAACATTTAAAAAAAATTCAAAATATTTCAAAAGGTTTCAAATATTTCAAAGAATTTCAAAGATTTCAGAAAGACTTTAAAGGATTTCACAAAATTTCCAACAGATTTCGGAAGATTTCACAAAATTTTCAGCAGATTTCAGAAGATTTCACAAAGATTTCAAAGAGTTCAAAGGCTCCATACGAATCCATAGAATCTCAAACATTTCAAAAGATTTCAAAACATTTCACAAAAATTGAAACAGATTTCAAAGATTTCAGTAGATTCCAAATATTTCACAAAAATTTCAAAATTTTAAAAGATTTCAACGATTTTAAAAGATTTCAAAGATTCCAAAAGAATTCAAAAGATCTCAAAAGGTTTAAAAGATTTTAACAGTTTTCAAAGATTTCAAAGAATTTCAAAGATTTCAGAAAGACTTTAAAGGATTTCACAAAATTTCCAACAGATTTCGGAAGATTTATACAAAATTTTCAACAGATTTCAGAAGATTTCACAAAGATTTCAAAAGGTTTCAAAGATATCAAAAGATTAAAAATTTTCTAAAGAGTTTAAACATTAAAAAAAAATCAAAAGATTTCAAAAGGTTTCAAATATTTCAAAGGATTTCCAAGATTTCATAAAGTCTTCAAAAGATTTCACCAAATTTTCAACAGATTTCGGAAGATTTTACAAAATTTT